>JANHFL010001643.1:130821-151206 GCA_032468155.1 Oxyrhabdium leporinum | reverse complement strand
GAGGGCTGTTCAGTTTTGACACAGATGGCCTCTTGAGATGGCCTCTTGAGAGAGGGGTCAAAGAGGCCATCTATGTCAAAATTGAACAGCCTTCTCTCAACAGAGGGGGAGGGATACGACATCATCTATCTCCAATCTACAACACAGTCAGTTTATGTTTTTGTAACTTTTTTTTTTACTTCTCTTTTTTTTTTTAATCAGGTCACAGCAGCAGGAAGGAAGTTGGAGACCAATGGTAAGCAAAAGTGATCATTTCAGTGTTTGGGAACAGGCATGGCATGAGCAAGGGGCCCAAGCCTCAATTTTGGAATAATATTAATTGGATTGTCAGGCAGTCTGTCCACCCCCAGTAGCTTGTCCCTGATGGGAAACGGGGTTCTTTGTCAGGAATCTGGAAGAGGCAAACAGCAGAACATTCACTTTCTGGGTCAAAGCCCCTGAAAATGTGAGCTACCCGTTGAATATTGCATAGTTCTTCCTAAAGTCCTCTTGAAAACAGCATTCTATTGTTGCTGTATGTTCATCTCAGTTCCTCTTTTATGTTTTCCAAAGCATTTGTGTTACTGTCTTTTCTTTCTTGCCCTCCAACATTGGGTAAATTTGCCTATGAATTGGCTCTATCACAAAAAGCTATGATTGGCTTGGCTGTGGCTGAACTGAATAAACTATCATTAGATGATTTGCTCAACAAAATCTAAAGTCATAACCATGGTTTGCATACAGCAGTGCCTGGATCCATTTATAAACAAGAATCTAGCCAAGCACTTTATGGCTTAATGTAAGATATATCATAGCCTTTCTGTTTACATTCCTGCTTGCTAAATATAATTACTTTTATTTCTTTCCTGTTCAGCTCTGTACTTGTCTAATTAAGCATTTCCAACCTGAGTAGGAATTAATGAGCCTTTTGAAATCTTTTTAATGGGTCCTCTGCAGGATCCATTTCTTTTCAGGCGTTATGCCAGTACTGAGATATACATTCTTACCCAAGAATAAGCTGATTCAAACCCATTTTTGCAGCTCGATGTACTAAAATATTGCATTACCATATGAATGAGGAGGTAAAATTTGAGCTGGGGGAAATGATAAGTATGGACCCTTTAAAAAACTAGGAGTTTCACTAATTTGTCTTTTGAAAATAAACAATCGGTGGATATTATTTTAAAGGTGATTAAGATTGAATCTGTTGGAAATCTCTTCTAGATTGTGGTGAATGAACAAGAAAGAAAGCTGGTATAGTCTTTAAAATTTGGTTTTAGCATTGCAACCTAAATCAGCAAGTCCTTGGACAAGTAGGGATTTTCCATCTAAGCCCCAAATGTTGACATTTCTGGTGATTTGAGGCAATCCCACCACTTTTTTTTTCTTTCAGCAGGTTTGAGACAATTTGAAAAGGAGCCTTAAGGAAGCCACCAATTACGCTGGACCAACTTGGTTTTCAAAAACAGAAGTGCTAAATTTGTCCTTTTCTTTTTATATATATTTATGTTTGTTTTTGTTGGTTTACTTGGGAGGGGCGGGCGGGGTTGGCTACATTATCCCAGTTTTTAAGGAAACCATGTATATTAGCACTGTATTTAATATTCAGTCTTAAAACATTTGTCTTAATAGTAGTGCCTTGTAATGAGAGCCTTATTCCTCAAAAAAAAAACCCATGCTGTGAAAGAGAGAGACACGTCTACTGATGAAGTCTAACAAACTGTGGGTCCAGACAGGAGGAGAGGGACATCTGCTGTGCACACCTGCTACTTGTGGGTCCTATCCCAAATAGGTGAGGCAAACACAGGGCTGGTTCATTCACAATCAAAGCACTTGAACCCGTGGGCCCTCAAGAGTCAAGGCAGAGTCAACCTCTTTGCTACTATTGACTTATTGTTAACTTGAGTGTAGAAAGGTTTGGTATAATTCCCTAAGCCTCTCGTGGTCTACAGAGCACTATATGATAGGTTCACCATCTTTGGTGGCCCACCACCTTTGATGGAATGGTGGCCTTCTCTCCCTTTGTTCTCCGACATCATGTCACAGATTAAGAAGATGCCACGTGTGTTGTTGTTGGAGTGCCTAATCCATCACTTACGTTTTGCTTGGGACATACCTGTAAGTGGAGGTCACCTTCTCCATCTATAGGTTCATGTGCAGAGCAAAGGAGTCTTACTTTCCACAAAGGGAAAGTAGGAAAGATGCAAGGAATGGGGCTCTATGGATCCCACACAAATATCCTTCCTGTAGCTAAGTGGGATGAGCCCCATTTCCCACCCCCCTTTCAGCACTTTAGAGTAAGGCATGGAAGAAACATGCCGAGATGGCCATTTCCTTCCTTAACTAGTCGATGATGAATTGGGATCATCAATACAATTGCATAGTTTTAAAGTAGCATTCCCCGCTCCCTTTGGTAAGCTATAGTTAATACCCTGAATTTGGACAATTGCAATCAGCGGTGGTACTGATAATGTTTCTCTCTCTTTTTTTTTTTGTTTGTTTGTATTTTTTAAAAACTAGTTAACAGTTTTAGAACATATACATTTCGCTTTTCTAAATGTCTTGTATAAGGCACTACTAATAATAGAAGGCTTTTAATACTTATTTACTTCATTTAGCTATAAACGTACATAACCAGCCAATATCACAACTTTTTTTTTAAAAAAAGAATGCACACCTTTTATATTAATATTCCTTAATTGCCATTAGAGACATGGCAAGAGAAGTATTAGATTTTTTTTTTAAATATAGTTTTAAAGAGGGAAGAAAAAAACATTTTAGGTCATAGGTCACGTGTATAAAACAATATAGCTAATTTATATTGAACTACCATAATTACCACACAACAAATACATGCACGCATGCTGTTGGTAATCCTTCTTTCCACCTTATTGCACACTGATTTTGCTTTTTATCAGGTCTGTATACACTTCTCATGTTCTTGCTTTAGAAAAATTAAAAGCATAACACCCTTCCTATTGCCATACAATTCAGTGAACAAATATAGTAGCCCTTGGCCCTTGGTGCATTAACCAAGGAGAGTAGCCCAGCTGGTACTTTCCAGATGCATTGGGAATCTGAGGAGTTGTAATCTCAACACATCTGGAAAATGTCAAGTTGGGAAGGGCTACCTGATGCTCTTCAACCTTCTCCCTCCGTCCTCAAGGAGTCCAAAGGTAGATGTCCTTTGTCCTAGAGAACAAGCGCTTGCTGAATTCCAGGCAATGAGGATGAAGGCTTCATTTGAACCCAGAAGCCTCTCCGGAGAGGATTATCTATTGTGTCTCAGTCACTCCACCCCGAGTCTCTATTTTAACATCCATATTATTTGACTTGTATATAGTAAACTACTAAGTTTGAATTTACAAATCACATGATGATTGGGGGTTTTTTTTTGCACCATACATAGGGGTGAACTGAGCTTTATTTAAAATTGATAGCCCACTCCAAATGCGACCATAGCTTGAGAATGGTTAATTTCTGTATACAGGTTTACATTTTTATTGCATCTGTTTGTCCTTTTTAGTTTTTTTTTTTAAAGGGGTTAAGATGGAGTAGCGGTATCCAAGCTCTGTTTCTTTTGTGAATCATCAAGTTTACATAATGAATTTCACTGGAGCTTACAGATGGGATCAGAATCATAGAAGACAAAGTCTTGGATCTGTTTGTGGCTGTTTGTTTATTTTTAAATACACTTTGGAATCCTTACATCTGAATAGCTACCATAAACCAGTAATGCTGAATTTGTAATTCACAATAAATGGAGTTTGTCTGCCAGATGGATGGATGGGTTTTGTTTTGTATGCCATTGGGCTCATGACATCGCCTTTATATTGGTCTGGCATCTTGAGTTATTCTGTATGACAAAACCACCACTTCAGGGCAGTTATTTTGTACTAGTCATTCACTTTGTGTTGAAGCAAAGTCAATGGGGCAAGCCAGGACTGAATGATTCATTTAACAGTTATGGCAAGGAAGATCGTCAAATGGGGCAAAACTCATTTAACAATTATCTTTCTTAGCAATGAAAATTTTGGGCTCAATTGTGGTCGTAAGTCGAGGCCCACCTATAGCAAAGAGGCCAGTTATAAACATAATTGTGTCATAATCTTGCTTTTCTTAGTAGAGTAATATGAAGTGCAGAATTCTTTTTAATCAGTTTGAAGCCTCTCTGGAGTAGAATGAAGCACCCAGATAATAAAAGTTCTGACAATAATTATCAATAAATAGGTGCAGTTGGTGCTTATGTGGTAATTGGTTTATCCTGATTTCTGAAATTGCATTGCTCATTAACTCAAGCTGCCCATTGATGACAACTCAATAATAATCACTTTAAAGGAGGAATGGATGTGTGTGAAAATTCTTGCCAAAAACAGTGGGATGGAAAGAGGTCAATCAGAAAACTGCAAACAAAAGAATGGTGTGGTGAAATGGGATCAGCTAAGAAGTGGAAAATCAAAAAAGGCTGCGTAGAAGCCATCAGGGGATGTTGTGACATCTAAATGGGTTAAACATAAATATAAAATTTGCTAGCTTTGCTAAAAGTTACAAGTTTTAACAACTTACTGGAATCGGGGAAGAGATTTGGCACACCTGACTTTTTCTATTGGATTTATAAAATTCCAGTCTCCAGATTTTTGAGACGTTTCCTCTGTTAATTAAGTGTGACTGTATTAGACCCAGCTGGCAGTTTGTGTTTGCCTGTGGAGTGACTGAAATTAACATTCATCATCGTCCTTTCCAGGTGCTTCCATAAGAATTCCTTCTTGCATCTCATTTTATCATCATTTAGGATTAAATCTGGGATTTACTACCCCTAGATCATGGGTGTCAAACTTGCTGCGTCACGTTGCCGTCATGTGACGTTTTGTGACGTTTTCCTGTTCATGGAGCTGGGGTGGGCGTGGCCTGCACACGACGCATCCGGCCTGTGGGCCGGCAGTTTTAAACCCCTGCTCTAGATGGTTCCAAAATTGAACTCTTCTAAGCAACAATCATTGTTGGTATTGTTGGACCCTTCAACCTTACAATAATATGAGGACTTTGAGATTCTGGTACTGTTCTGTTTTCCATCTCTCACCCAGGAGGTTGTATGGGATTCAGAGATGGTTGAGAAGAATAAGAAAACACACACAAACGTGTCAGATAGTCAATTTCCTATTTTACTGTAAGCTGGCAGTTGCCCTGGGATTTCGGTTAAGAGCCAACCCCTTCATATGTCCATACCCTTGCATCTCCCTTTTATTTCCCCCACGGGTGACCAGATGCAGGGTTCAAGTGGCCGCAACTATTGAAGAGATTCCACTTCCCTCCAATCCAAGAAGACTGTCCTTAGATGCCTGCACCCTCTGAATGGCCTTTAAAGCTTTTGCTGTGCTATCGGTGGAGGTCCTACATTTACAGTGATTTACAAAGAAACAGAAGGGAAGCGTTTGCACGATATAGTTCAAGAGAGTATTGAGGTTTTCTTCCTCCGACATTTTTTCCCAGACACGGGCAAAGATTTTCCAGCAGAGTTCCTGAAGGCAAGTGAGAGCAGACAGGACTAACTTGAGGTCTTCTAGGATGTAACAAGCTTGGGGAACGTTCTCATTAAATTTGGCGGACAGTTCTTCAACAGTGAAGATGAGGATCAAGTAGACAGTCCTCAGGGGAAGTGTTAGGGTGTAGTACAAGGCTATTAGCCAACCTTTCCATTCCTGGAGGATGGGGAAAAAAACCAAAACATACACCAGGGATTATTAGAATTGGAAACGTCTCACAGTTAGTTAAACCACTGTTCCATTGTCTTCAGATTTTCTAAGCTGCTCTTTGAAGACTTTAGAGGATGTCAGACATGAATCTTACTCATTTGGACAAAACAGGCATTTTTATCACTGAGCTATGGCCTCTGTTTAAAGATAGATTTCAATGTGACATATATTGTGGCACGATTGTTGGTTTTTTTCACTGCAGGTACTCCTCAACTTGTGACCATTTATTTAACAACAGTTCAAAGTTACCACGTGGCTGAAAAAAAGTGACTTATGACCAATCCTTGAGGTTATGACCGTCACACTGCTCTCTGCGGTCATGTGATCATGGTTTGGGCACTTGGTAACCTCTTATTTGTGAACTGCATCCTGCAGTTACGTGATCATGATTTTGTAGTGGCTTCCAATAAAATGAATAGGGGAAGCTAGATTTGCTTAATGACTGTGATTTGCTTAATGACAGCAGTAAAAATCATAAAATCAGGACCAGTAATATTATGATGATTTGCTTAATAACTGTGTTGTTTAGTGAATGAAATTCAGGTCCAATTGTGGCAATAAGAATAACAATGACACCTCAACTTACATACCTCTTCATAGTGCTTTACAGCCTTCTCTAAGTGGTTTACAGAGTCAGCCTATTGCCCCCAATAATCTGGGTCCTCATTTTACCGACCTCGGAAGGATGGAAGGCTGAGTCAACCTTGAGCCTGTGAGAATCAAACTGCTGACACTTGGCAGAATTAGCCTGCAATACTGCATTCTAACTATTGCACCACCACAGCACTATCTTTTAAGTCGAGGAATACCTGTAGTACTTATGCCTTTAACAATAGCTTAATGTATGCTGATAATTGCCTTATGTTACAACCTGACAGATAATTTAACCCCTTTTTCCCAGGAATTCTTCAGCACAAGTTAATGATGACGAACCCAATCCTCTCAGTTTAACTGGGGATCCTTAACCCTCCTAGTAAGGAGTTTCTCTTAGGCCCAGTTCTAGAAAAAAAAAAGAAAGGAGGCTACTTTGGATCTTCCTACCTGAAGCGAACAATTCAAAACTCAAATTATTCTTGAAACACAAGGGGGCGCTGTGCAATCATGCAGTTTTGCATAGGGGCAGGTTTCGGAAGAAGTGCCCTTATCTGCCTTTTCTGAACCAGTGAAGCCAAATCTCTAGATTTTTTTTCAAAAAGGGAGTTATTGGGAAAAATAAAACAAGAGTAGCCAATAATCATTCAGACAACATTCCAAATAAAATCAAGTTAGACAGGTAAATTACATGAGTCATATATTACCTGTTTTAAGGGCATTGTTCAAAGTTTATTGCTGAGTGACAGAGAGAGATTAAATGAATCGCCACTTAATCTGTTTGGATGCAGTTAGGCAGGACTTTGGGGGTTCTGCTTCTATTTCTGCTCCCCTTAGTTTTCTAACTTTTCTCTGCCTTTGGAGCACAGTCGTCCCAGTTTGGGAGGGAATAAAATCACTGGGAGACTGGCTGTTGCTTTGTCCATACAAAACAAATATATTTATTAAAACCGTAATGAGGGAACCTCACTTTTTAACAACCCTGGGTTGAATGCTAAAAAAGTGCAAGGTTCTGTCAATGTAATTTACAGCAAAGGAGAATTAACTCATCCGGTTGTGATTCTTGATGGTGTAGTAGCCGACAACAATCTTGCGATTCTGAAAGTACAATTCTCCCCCTGACTCCTTTACAGCCTGAGGAATTAGGGAGAGTCTCTTCTGAGCTTCTTGTCCCATCCATTATACAGCTGCAGACTATATTGTCTCTTATCTAACTGTTCCCTTGGCAGTGTCTCTTGGCTCCATCTCACAAGGTCTTTCCCACATACCCACATAGTCCATCACAGGACTTCCCCCTTTTGCAATATGCTTCTTTTCAGTTTATGTCCTTAACTGACTGACTCAATCAAATTAATAAGAGCAGTGAAATTATCTGACTAAAAAAAATAATTCAGAAGGGAAGAAGTGCTGGTAGGGCATAACTATCTCCTTTAAGACTGTCCAGAGCACGAGATATGTGTTTAATGGATTTTTACAGCAACTCTTGAGCCCATGGTTGTGGACCTGAGCAATGCCCCTTTAAAAAAGTGGGTAAATGGGACTAATAGCAGCTTCAGCCTTACAGGGATGTCAAACGGGCAGCCCATGGGCCAGATATGTCACATGCAGGCCACGCCACCCTAGCTCCACGAAGGGATAAAACGTCACGATACGTCACGTGATGGCAATGTGACGCTGTGAGTTTGAGACCCGTGCTAGAAGACCTTTCTCTATTGTTGAGGCACCTGTTTTCCTTGGGTCAGTTCCAGCTAACCCTGGCTGCAAGGAATACTTCAAGATTGTATCTTCTTTCCCTGCGATCCTGAAGAACCAGGTGCGACTCTGCCCTTCCATAAGGTTCCTGTACTTTAGATAATAACTACCTTGAAATTTATCATGTCAGAGGCTGCTTGGTGGAGGCTATTACTCAAATTCCTTCATTTAAGCAGCCGTGAATGGAGGCAGATAGATTTGCTCATGGAAAACCAGTCGCTTTTCAAAGTTAAAGAGCTACTGGAAAGGAGAGAAATGCTGACCTGGGTCTGTGTACTTGCTCCCTGTAAGGGGGTTCATAGCTCAGTTGTGATAGGGGAGTCATAGCTCAATTGTAATAGACTTTTGTTGTATGTACAGCATATAGAGGTGGGCGATTTATTTTTTCAAGGGACTACATGAGAAACTGAGACTGTTGTTGAAGGTTGAACCAATGTAATCTGAATTGATGTCCCCAAACATCAACACCTCAACATCTCAGGCAGCTCCAGGCAAGGGGCAGACATTGCACAGGTGCAGAAATGCACTTTCTCCCCATCCTCCCACAACCACAAGCCAACTGAAGGAACCAACTCGGCTTCCTCTTCTGCCCCGAGGCACACTTACTTACATCTGAGTTCTAATTTCCAATTGACCTCGCACAGGCTGAATAGGGACCACCAAAGTTATGATCCAAGATTTCAAAACAAATTAATTTCATTAAAAACTCTTGAACAATCTCCTATAATTTTGACACTTTCTGGAGGTTTGGAATGGAGCACCCATTAGGGATCCTGGGAGTTGTAGTTTCATATTAAAAGGGCACCAGGTTTGGGAAAGTGTTTCTTTTTTTAAATAAACGAACTGTAGAATCAACTTAGCCTCCAGTCTCATTTCTAGGTTCTTGAGGAGGCCCTAATTATGCGGCCAATTTTTCTCAGTGTGATTTTTCTTTTAAAAAATCTTTTCATTTAATGATAAAATATGGTGGGCATCTGGTAGGGACTGATGTTAGTTAAAATGGGGAAAAGAAGCAAGAAAAGAATAAAAGCTAACAATTTTGGTCTTGTGTTTGGGGGGTTTTTTTGATTGATGTCATTGATATATAGAAGAGTGGGTCCAGATAATGTTCAACCTGGCCATAAAAAACCCACAGTTGTTGTGTTCACATAACACACTATGCTGCTTCAAGATTAACCTTATCCTGATTTAAATCATATATCATACAACATGTTAAGAGAATAGCTGAGTACCCACATCACTGAGTTGCAAACTACCAATGCTAGTTACCCTAATGCAGTATTTCCTAACTTTGGTCACTGGCTGGGGAATTCTGGGAGTTGAAGTCCATACATCATTAAGTGGCCAAAGTTAGGAAATATCTATTAATCTATTATGTTGTGTAAGTTGAACCATACTCCATCTCTCGTTTGCTGGGAACAACCAGATGGATTCACTGAAGGGCAACTACCACACATTGAGCCAAACATGAATGTGTAGGGGTGAGCCATCTCTCTCATAAATGTACACAAATGTATAATGAAGATAATCCAATAATTATTTCTGTTTTGTTCAAGATTTTTTTAAAAAATATATTCTGGGACATTGAGGGTTCAAAAGGTCAAGATGGCTGTCAGCTCTCACCTCACACTGTGCTTCACAACCATTCAGTATCCGCTGCCATGAACTCAAGGTGGGCTGAATGGGAGATAGGATGATTTGAGGGTAATGAAACTTCATTGTATATCTCTGAGATGGGCTTCAAGGACAACCATCTGGGAACGGAATGCAGCTGCATACCAAAACTATACCTGAAGTGACCATTCTGAAAGCATCATGTTTGAATTTGATTGGACACGGGGGATCCTGTCATGTGAGGCGATTAAGGGAGGGAAAAATTAGACTTGGGGATTTCAGCACGCGATTCTCAGCTCTGGCTATGCATTACTGTAATTCACTTGACTTCTAGTAAACTATACCTTTATCAATAAATGGAGTTAAGGATCATTCTTATTCAGAGGTTCAAGCTGAGGCAGTTCTGACAATTGGCTGCTTTGAGTGTGCAGGAGTGGAAGCCATTTTGGGTTTTTTGACCTCCCTTCCCTTATAGATGCAGGAATAGGTGAAGAAATATGTTAAATAAATGGGGAGGTGTGTGTTTTCTTTCAAGGACAGGCAAAGAAAGAATGGAGAGTTACCGAGACTTACCGAAAAGGTGTTTCCGAAGACTATTTGGAGACTCTCATTAGCATGCCTCAGATGGCACCAGGATTGCTGGGATATATAGCGTTGGAATTTATTCAAGAGAGAAAGCACGCAGGCCAAATAGCCTTTGCACTTGATCTGTGTCTGCACTTCCTGCACAGGATCCATCCCTGTCCCTTGAGAACATGTTTTCAGATCCACTGAAAGGAGGAAGGCAGTGTAAATAACAGGCTCTAAAAGTAAGAGGAAAGGATACAGGTAGTCCTCGACTTAGAACTATTCATTTAGTGACCGTTCAGAGTTACAACAGCACTGAAAAAAGTAACGCATAACCGCTTTTCACACTTACAAACCATTGGGCTCACACGGTCAAAATTTGGGTGCTTGGCAACTTGCATACGATAGGTTGAAACATCCTGGGATCCTGCGATCACCATTTGTAACCTTCCCAAACCGGCTTCCAACAAGCAAAGTCAATGGGGAAAGCCAGATTTACTTAACGACTGCATGATTCATTTAACAACTGCAGTGATTTCCTGAACAACTGTGGCAAAAAAAAGGTCATAACATGGGTCAAAACTCATGTAACAATTATCTAGTGTACCAACAGAAATTTTAGGGTCAATTGCGTTTGTAAGTCGAAGACTATCTCTTTAGCAAGAACCTTACAAAACTCTTCACTTTCCAGTTCTTAAATGAAGGAGGGTTTTGTTGGACTCCGTTGTTAGAAGACATGCCCATGTCTTTGGATGGCATTTTATTTATTGTTGCCACTTTGTGCCCAAGCAGGTGTGGCAGATGTTGGTGTTCACAAATTGTACGTCACAGACTGGTCACGTTTGAGATAGGATAAGGCAGATCTTTTTTCTTCCCAATTTCATTCTTACATTTGCTCGTTGCCCCAAGGTAGGTTATTACTATTATCTAGACAACAATGTGAAATCACCGGTGCCAGTTCTTTAGCTGATGTTGGCCTTCATTTGTACTGAGTTCTTCTCAAAAACCTGGTGTGTTGTAATTTATCAGTGTGGTATACGTACAGATCCAAACAGTGTAGCTTTTTGTAACTGTTGAAATGTTGTCTATGTGCAGATTTTCTAAGTATTATTATTAATTAAATATATATGCTGCCCAACTCCCAGTGATGCTTGGAAGGTATATGAGAAGAATGACCATCATACAAATGAAGGCAAATATACGTGTCCCAGGATAATGTTACAAGATCTAATCTGGCTTGGTCACCGGGACCAGAGGTTTAGTTTTCTGAGCTTCTGGACTCATGATCGAGCCCATCCTCAGGAAACTTCTCCCTAGAGAGAAGTAGAGAGACGTTCCCTGAGTATGGGCTTCTGCACAAGCCCAAAGCTTGGAAGAGTAAATCTCTAGTCCTGGTGATAGATCCAGATTGGATCTTGAATGATCATGTCCAAAGAAACAAATGCGTTAACGCCTAGTTTGATAACACCTGAAATGTGTAAAGAATTCTGAGGAAAATCAAAGCAACTTTGATAGGACTAACATTCTTAGGATGTTGGTGACTAACAGATGCAAACTGGAGTATTAAGTAGAAATTGAGGTCTTCCTTATTTATTGTGTTCCCAAATAAAAACAGTAAGTATAACGTAGGAGCCACCTCATTGAACTTTTGTGATATGCAAATTGTGATATACAAATGCTTCAGTTTGTCTACCTCATTCTCAGGGAGCTTGATAATTTCTATTAAATCTCTCTTGGTGGCATCTTGACTGTTCTTTATTGTTAGAGATAGCTAACGATGCCCTTTGGCGTTCCAGTTCTTCATTCTGAGGCCTCCCTGGCTACTTAGACTTGCAAAATTGAAAAGTTTTAAAGGGAAATATCTTCTTATAATATCTTCTCTCAGAACAGACTAAGCTTGGGAAAGCAGGGAATCTACCGACCACTGGACAACTGATTGTACAATACAAGCAGAACATTCACACGGCTTTCTTGTTGCTCAAATGCAAAAAAGCACTTGTTCCACATATGAGCATTTCATCGAAACTCTCTCTTCTGGTCTACAGTGAATGAAAGCCAATTCTCTTTCATCCAAGTGAAAAAAGATTCAAGAGAATTTTTCTGCACAGTGATAACATCTGTTGTGATAACATTGTTGAGTGTCACCATCTAGCCTTTGTTTAAAAACTTTTAAAGAGTCAAAAGAGAGTCCTTCTACAGCAAGTGTCTCACCTCTGAAGATCTTGTGCTACCTAACCTTTAATCAAAATTCTCTTTCAGAAGCACTTTCTTATTTGCCCAAATCATTAACATCTAGAACCATTCCAAGATATATACATTCTTAGGATTTCTAGAGGGCTCTTACTCAGGTCTTCATCGCTGATGAGAAGGTAATGATCGATAAATGCATGAGACCGGCCCAGCACGGTTTCCATACTGTTCTTGGCCATCCTTCCCATTCTTGTTCCCATCACCACGGTCATGCTGCTGCTCACAAGGGAGGCTGTGGTTTTTACACCACTCTGAACCACATCTCTGGTCATGCCAACCACCCCTGACAACCTGCGAGTCACTGCGTTCTTGGCATTAGTGACTTTAGAAGTCATCAGTTCTTTTGTACCTGACACAACCTGTGGGAGACAGAAGAGAGGCCATGTTGGATTAAGCCACGTGGGTCAAACTTGAGGCCTCACGTTGCCATCACGTGATATATCTCGACTTTCCCCCCCGTTCGTGGAGCTGGGGTGGGCGTGGCCTGCATGTGATGTATTTGGCCCGCGGGCCGCCAGTTTGACACCCCTGGATTAAGCTGTCTATTTCTCACATCAGGAGGTAGGACTTGCATTTAAGTGTGATTCACAGAATGACATTCATTTTGATTCTTTTAAACCTGTACAGCTCCAATTCCCAGGCATCTGTTGGAGAGAGGATAAAGGAAGGCAAGATGGTGGCTGTGATCTCCCAGTAGTGGCTGCCATTTTGATTTTTCTTTAAAATGCCTTCTACGAATACCCTTGGTCCATTTTTCTCTTTGTGCAGCTTTGCACAAGATTAAATTTTAGAACCTACAGCTTAATATGCAAAGATGAGAGCAGATATATCAATTTTATTTATTTCAAATACCCATCCCCTGCTATACAAAATATAAAAGGGAGGGGAATTGTTTTTCTTTACAATTGCTTACCTTCTCTCTGACTCTCTTAAAAAAATATTTCAAACTTTTTTTATATATATATTTCAAGGGGTTTTTTTTAATGTTTCTTCTGTATACTCCCAAAAATTTAGTGTAAATTGGCAAGGTAGACAGACAGGCAGGCAGACATTTTAAATCTTGCACTAGTTATTGTCTTAGCCAGCCTACCTCCTAAGTGAAGAAAGCTGAGCTATATATGCAATAATAATTTTCTTTTCAAGCAGGCAGGTAACAAAGACAGTGTGTAGCTCAGTAACGCGTAGAGCCACTTCTACCATGTCTCTGCTAGTTCTGGTTCATGCAATCCTTCTGGCTGCAATTTGCTCTGAACAAATAAAGGATCTGAAACTGTAAATAATCTCAGTTGAACTAATTTTAAATACTAGGCTCAGCCTACTGTTATTTGAAATGGTCTTTACAGACACACAAGACATTATCTAAAGTAGCCTTCCATACCTTTGTGCTTTCCAAAAATGCTAAAGTAGAGTACACCTGAAAGACGCAGGCATCTGGCTGTGGAAGGCTAATATAATGTCTCATTCATTCATTCATTCATTCATTCATTCATTCATTCATTCATTCATTCATTCATTCATTCATTCATTCATGCGTTTGTTTGTTTGTTTGTTTGTTCGTTCATTGATTTGTTCATATACCTACCTACCTACCTACCTACCTACCTACCTACCTACCTACCTACCTACCTACATACATACATACATACATACATACATACATACATAAAATATGTGGATATTACAATATATGAGATAAAATATTCAGTTAAGGTAAAGCCATGATAAAAATCACCGTAATATGGCGCCCAAGAGTCACAATAGGATAGATGTTATAATTCAGTATCTAAGGAAGCGTCTGGTGGTGGTTGTGATGAGATCATCCCAAGTGCCTTGAAAGGAGACATTCTTGAATTATATGTATTATTGTTTGTACTGAGGCACCACAGTCACTTTCTGGGTTCTCAGCCATTCCCAATTTAAAGAACTTTGCCATTCTTCTAGCATGGTCTGTCCTGATTCTAATCAGGTGACTCCATTTTATTATTATTATTATTATTTTTGGGGGGAAGACTGATTCCTGGATATGCTGATGTGATGGAATGTAGTGAGGATGTGGATCCCCAGAAGAGAAGGACTTCAGTCCAGAGGAGTAAGAGGCAATTCAGCCCAGATGTTATGTGTGAGAAAAGGAGGATGAAGATGGCCCCTTCCTAACTGTTCATTGTTGAATGTATTGTGAAAGCAGATAGTAGAGTCCTCAGTCTGGCAAGATTTCATCTATACCTGTGAAACACTAAAGAACTCTAATTGGAAGAATTCCCTTGAGTCATTTTGATTTGGGGCATGACATCTGCTCAGATTAAAATCTGAAGAGCACCAGAACGCCCTTGAAAACAGCTTGAATAATGTTGTCCCAAAGGTACTTTTTCAAGAGGCAACTGAACTTTCTGGTTTTTCTTTGAAGACATTTGGCTGAAGAAGCTTCTTGGATGAGAAGCAAAATATCTTCAAAGAAAAACCAGAAAATTTAGTTTCCTCTTCAAAAAAAAAATATTTGGGACAACCATGACTTGGATGACTGAGAATCTCCATAGATACTTGAAGAAGGCTGCTGCAAGATGTCAATCAAAGGCCAAGGATAGGTGTGCATGATCTGTCTCTGTTTTGTTAGTGGTTTATGTCCAGAATTCCACAGTTTCAGATCAGAAGTTGAAGTTGAAAAAAACATCATTGCCTTTTGGCAAAAATGTTGTGCAATGCAGTCACATGTCTGTAGGACAATGCAAACAGCCATATATGTAGGCTGACTGGGGAGTGTCCATCATGTGGTAATGTAACCTTTAGGCTGCAACCACTGGAACTTTGGAACAGGGTAGTACTGTATGTATCTTTGAGGGGGTGTATTGTAAATGTGAACAGTCACTAAGTGACTGGTCATAAGTTGAGGCTACCTGTATGTCTCTCTTGTAGATGTTAACAAACCTGCACATTTAGTGTCTAATGTTTTCCCTCATTAATTAACATGGTTAAAGGAGATAGAAAGAACAGACACTATCTATCCTGATTTTAAAAGAATGTGGGAGAACTCAGACAAATAATAAACAATGTTGATTACAGCAGTGATAGAAATAATAACTTTAGAACTCCATTTAGAAAGTTCAGATACTCTAAATTCTCTAAAACCTATGTTCAAATTCAGCTTCTTTTGCAGTATATTTGTAACAGAGAGAATTTACCACCTGTCACATGGAAAGAGAGGGTTTTTTTTCATGTGTAATACAGATAAAATATACATGTAAAATAAAACCCCCAAACCTGACAGTAGTGGTATTATTTTTATGGCAAGGTTGACGGTTTTGAAGAATTCGTTTAAAATATTCTATTGGATGCCTCTGAAAAAGTAACTTAATTTTTAAAGTAACTTAATTAAACAGATGCCGTCAGAGCAAAACTAGAAATCTGTGTTTAAATGACCCTGGTCATTAATCCTATAAAAATCAATATAATGTGCTATCTACACTGGTGACTTCTGGTCATATTGTTGTACATGTGTATAATAGCTGACTCTCGTGACAATTACTAAATGTCTGGCAACTGAGAATTTAAGAAGACTAAAGAGAAAGCTAGAGAGATCAAAGGGCAAGCCATTAGTTAAGAGTTTGTATTTTCAGGGACAGCTGTAGCCAGGATGATTTAGATAATGCATAATGTTGGGGAGGGAATCCTCGGGGTTTAAGAACTAATAGGGTTCAGTCAGAATCACTGAGCAAAAAGAAGGTAACCTACAGAGGAGAGCAATAAATAAAATATGATGATGATAAAATTTAAATCAAGAGGGAAAGCTCATGTTTGCATCTCTAAAGCATTATTGCTGTTATGAGACAATTGCTTTGTCTGGAAATAATATTAACCCACTGCTTCAGATCAAAGGCCGTGCATTTATACCCTCTATAAAGCAATTACAGGAATTTTCAGTTAGCCAAACTAGGAAACATGTATTAAATAATTAGCATATTATTGACTCCTATGAAATTCAAGAGCAGAGCTCTCCACCCGGGGGGGACGGACACTTTTTCCATAATATAAGGCACATTGTAGTAATACAAAATTAAATAAAAATCAGATGACTTTCCTAGATGCAATTCAAACATTGAGACAGACAGGTGGGAAAGAGAGAGAGATGATACAGATAGACAGAGATTCAGAGAGACAGATAGAGAGACAGACAGACAGGCTGTCTTAAGGTGTAGGAATCAAATTTGCCCAATTCCACAGTGTGAGACTTCTATACATATTAAGACATTTCAGTTTGAATTTTTTGTTAAGCAGTGTTTCAACAGAGCAAATGAAACAGTTCTCCTGAATCCTGCCATCATGAATTTTTGCAAATTAAGTACAAGGAAGAGAATAGATTGAAAAAGAAAAGAGATCAACACCTCCAACACCTAGGTGTTATCTTCACTTTACATGATTTGCTTCAAACTTTCAAGAACTCCTAAAAAACCATTTACTTCCAGGGAAACATAAGAGCAATCCCTTAGATCAGCAATAGCAAACAAGTGTAAGTACTCATCTTTGTGTCCTGCCATACACAAAGATGGCTCTTGTGTGCCTTAAGTGCAGGTAAAAGGAAATAAGTGAATCAAGAAATACAAGAGTTACACTAATATCTAAAAAAAATATCATTAAAGAAAGAATGATAAAGGAGGAGGGCCAAAAATGTACATGTAAATGACAAAAATTAAAATAATGACAAAGAAACAGTGGTGGGTAACAGTACAGTTAGTTTAACTTAACTAAGTTGTGGTGAGTTGTCCCATATAAGTTGGCTGTGGAGAGTTGACAATGGTGAGTTGTCCTGCAGTGAGTTGGCTGAGGAGAGTTGGCCTCAATGAGTTGGCTGCATTGAGTTGTCCTACACACAGTAATTTATATACATGCCCAGCAGTCTACCAGTTGACTGCTAGTCCCATGTATAATTGCTGTATGTCAACAATGCAATAGTGCACAGCCGATATAGGATAAACAGACATGGCCCTAAGATCTTTGACACATGGAGATATACTGAATTCTCCATGAGGGTACCATCAAGTTGAAGCAATTGTGATGGTTCCATGAATACCTCTTCAAGGAAACCATGGTCAGTTTTAGCAATAGCAATAGCACTTAGTCTTATATACCACTCCACAGTGCTTTACAGCCCTCTCTAAACAGTTTACAGAGTCAGCATATTGCCCCCAACAATCTGGGTTCTCATTTTACCAACCTCAGAAGGATGGAAGTCTGAGTCAACCTTGAGCCGGTCAGGATCATACTCCTGATAGTGGGCAGAGTTAGTCTGCAGTTCTGCATTCTAACCACTGGGCCTCCATGACTCTTTACAACAGAGCTACCATCTACCGGTATATCTTATAGACTAAACATCCAGATTTAATGAAACCAATGAAAAAGTAAAGAATTTTCTAGGAGTGTACTTTATTTATTTTTACTAATTGGCTTTTTCCAAATTATTTTGACATCTGATAGAAAAACCAATTACTTAATGAAATATTAATAATTTATATCCTGTTCCTGTTAGCTAATTTTTGATTGCAGGACTAGTACATTATTCCTGTTAAAAGTAGAACACCTTTTACAGATTAAGTTCTGACCTGAATATTAATATGTCAGTTACCTTAATATTTTGCCTTTTGATAAATAAACTCTTAATTATTAGACTTGGTGTAAGTATTATATCAATAACTACAGCAGGTGTAATCAGTAATTAAAATGGTAGTCAATTAGAACTACCATTGCCTGTAGACCATTTAAAATACATAATAACGGTATCTTTAATTGAACATTGAATTAATTTTCAATTTTGTTTTTTGAAAGAGGAAAGTACCACATGAGGTTCCTTTAAAAACACACTGGTCACCTTAGAGAGAGAACCTGATATAAATATAAATTTTCTTCCATCTTCATTGTTATGCTCTCTACATTCTTCTACAATGGCAAAGTAAAACCAATATGCTAGATCAGAACTGCACTGCAAATGTGAATTTTAATAGATTTATTTGCATGTTAATAGGCAGCCTTCCACATGTGGTTTCACTGTTCCAGGAACAGCTGCAATTGGTAAATGCCAAGCCCGTTACAGAGGCACTATGACAGGCCTTAAACAACAAAACGAATCATTCTCTTGCAAAGGACTGTGGTTAGGATTGGGGTCAATCTGCGACTCAGTCTTAAAAAAGTTAGCTAGTCCACATTTTAGTTCCCCTTTGGAGTAGCATACAGTGAACAGCTAATCATTAGCATGCAGTGTAGCATATACTAGCATATATAAAATACCTAGTAAGAATAGCACTTAGACTTATATACCACCACACAGTGCTTTGCAGCACTCTCTGGGAAGTTTACAATATCAGCATATTGCCCCCAATAATCTGGCTCATCATTTTACCAACTTTGGAAGGATGGAAGGCTGAGTCAAGCTTCAGCTGATCAGGATCAAACTCCTGGCAGTGGGCAAGAGTTAGCCTGCAATACTGCATTCTAACCACTGAGCCACCACGGCTCTTATTAATCTTTAGGCTGAGTATGTGAATGTATAGGGGTGAAGACAAAGCTATGTTTGAGAAGTAAAATGTATTTATTACTTATTTACTAATATCCTACCATTATTTTTTTATATAAATAACTCAAGATGGCAAAGATACCTTATACTCCTTCCTCCTCCTGTAACAATAATCCTGTGAGGTGGATTGGGCTGAGAGAGAGAGGTACTGGCCCAATATCACCCAGCTGGCTTTCATACCTAAAACTCAAAGTCACCCAATCAGCTTTCATGACTATGGCAGGAGTAGAACTCACGATCTCCCAGCCTGTTGCCTTAACCACTAGACTAAACTGGCATGAAATTGTCTAAATGAATGGCACAGTGGTTAGAGTGCAGTACTGCAGGCTACTTCTGCTGACTGCCTGCAATTTGGCAGATCAAATCTCACCAGGCTCAAGGTTGACTCAGCCGAGAAGGGTAAAATGAGGGCCCAGATTGTTGGGGGCAATATGCTGACTCGGTATACCGCTTAGAGAGGGCTGTAAAGCACTGTAAAATGGTATATAAATCTAAGTGCTATTGCTATTAATAAATGTGGATTTTTTTGCTTCTTGGAGAAGGGGCCTGAGCAGAGCAGAGGAGAAGGATTGACCTTGGAAGAAACCACTATCCCATTTCCCCATCTCATTAGTAATCTAAGTAGGGTACAGAAAGATCAAGGTTGACATCCTCTGACATTCTCCAGAATGCATTAGAGTAGGGGGAGAATAATCCTGGAATTGGCCTAGCAAAAAGTCACAACCTTTTCTGCTTTGAATATTATGAACCCAGTAGCATTTAGATGCGTTGGCTCTTATGTTATGAATTCTCCTTCCGAAGTCCCAGAGAACTGCTCTGCTTAATCCTTCATTTCAATCTTTTTTTTTTAAACTCCTGGCCTTAAGTCTGATTTATACATTTTATTCAGCTTATAGAATTGTTCAAATGCACCTACATAACCATACGTACTCATTTTTGTGAACATAATATATATGTTTTTCTCCCTTTGCAAGCAATTTTCCTTTGTAGTACATTTTGCTGATACTTCGCCTAATACAATTGTTTTTCACATGCTTTACCACTCTAAACACATTCTCATCTTTTAAAAAAAAATATAAGCTGCATTGCAAAGTTCAGAAAAGTGTAATATTTATATATTAAAGCATTTTAATTCACATGTAGATCAGGAAAGGTTTACGAAATGGGAAGTGGAAAAGATTGCATTAAAATCTATCATGATCAGAACAGAGTTAAAATAGCCCAAATTCTGATCCTTCATGGTTATGACTTCCTTCCTTCCTTCCTTCCTTCCTTCCTTCCTTCCTTCCTTCCTTCCTTCCTTCCTTCCTTCCTTCCTTC
>JANHFL010001643.1:101650-119594 GCA_032468155.1 Oxyrhabdium leporinum | reverse complement strand
ATTCCGAAGACTCGGGGCGGTTCACAGCAACTATTTAAAAACAGTACAAAATAAATTACTTTAAAAGCTTTAAAAACTTTTAGTAGCATCCTGTGAGAGTGACCTTGTGGGAGTGACCTTCGGAGACTGGACCCAAAGATGCTGCCTAGGGGGAATGGTTAAATAAGAGACAGCATAGTCCACAGCTGGATAATGGGCAAGGCAAGAGGCTTAGAAGAGACTTTCCCTAATTTCTCAGGGTGAAAGGGAGACGGGGAAGAATTGTACTTCAGATTTGCAAGATGCTGACAAGTGACAATGTAGTCTTACAATAAGCCTTAACACAGGGGTGTCAACTCACGGCCCGCAGGCCGGATGCATCATGTGCTGGCCATGCCCATGTCCAGTTTAGCGAAGGGGAAAAAAAAGTCATGATATGTCACGTGACGATGCCATGACGACACGAGTCTGATAACCCTGCCTTAACATATCTGGTCTTGTTTCCTATCTGATCTACTTGTTAAGGTTGACAGTACCAGATTGGTATTTTTCAAACTTGTTAACTTTAAGATCAGTTTAAAGAATTCCCAGTATTCCCCAGCCAGCATGAGTTGAAGTCCACAAATTTTAAAGTTGACAGGCTTGAAAAAACATCGCTGCAAACTGATTGAGATGGCCTCTTCCAGAATTACCAGTCAACAGGGCTTTGGTTTAAAAATTCAATCAATTATAATCTCAATACATGTGGAGGCAGCAGGGCTGAGGATAATTCACATATTGTTGTGACAGTTGTATCTAAGAATAAACATGTTAAAAATCCCTGGGAATATTTGCACTGACATTTGTTAATCATGCATGAGTTATGGATGTGATTCTTTGAAACATTTTTACCCATACCTCACAAAGAAAAAACTCTAAGGCACCTAACAAATTCACAATTATCATAATGAAAAAATCAGAAAAGTAGAAGAGCTAAGCAGGTAAGATGTTAAAAGCAACAACAGAATTGGAATGATTAATTTTCCAGGCCTAGCTTAGTAAAGAAGTTTTCACCAAGTGCCTTAAGATCAGTCAGTTGGGAATTCACAAAACATTCCACCACAAGCCAGATTCTGGGCCATTAGCAACCACAGAAGTGGAACAGACTCATCTTAATGATGATATCACAGCTGTTATATCACCTACCTGATGGGGAGCTATTGGAGAAAGCAAACTTCTCAGGTGCAATCATCATAGCAAAAGCCTTACGCAGTTTATATAATGTTGATTCTAGAAATAAAGATTACAACAAGGGAAAATCAGTTATGCAACTCTCAACCATTTTAAACCAAGGCCTTTGCAAATAGTTTGTACTCTTCTAAAAATCTAAAAAAACCCTAAGCTCTTGAGATTATTATTATTTTTTGTTACTCCACTTGACCGTCTTTGGGAAAAAAATACATTGATGACAAAGTCAGAGGGACATCAGATCATCTTTATTTTGGAAAAAAAAGGCTTAATTGGGCTAGAGCAGAATGAGAACTGGGATCTAAAAGTTTGATAGTTATTAGGTCAAGTCAAATGACAAATCTGGGCAAAATCTAGTACTCTCATAGTGATCGACTAATACAAGTCTTATGTTTATTTGGTGAACAAATGAGAAAGTGACTTGATTTTCTCACTGGTTATACCGTTCCAGAAGAATTAACCTGGAGTAGAGAGAGTCTTAATGACTGCTGCAACATTAACAGAAGGATAGAATCAAGATCATATGAAGTGTTAGTACCACTTTATAATACCTTGGTAAGGCCACACTTGGAATACTGCATCCAGTTTTGGTGGCCACGAAATAAAAAAGATGTTGAGATTTAGAGTGCAGATAGGAGCAACAAAAATGATTAGGGACTGAAGACTAAAAAATGGTTGAAGGAACTGGGTATGTCTAGTTTCATGAAAAGAAGGACAAGGGGTGACATGATAGCAGTGTTCCAATATCTAAGGAGAGAGGGTCAACAAAGAAGAGAGGGTCAACCTATTCTCCAGGAGAGAACCAACCTAGAACTAAGGAGAAATTTCCTGACAGTTAGAACAATTAGCCAGTGAAATGACTTGCCTCCAGAAGTTTTAAGTCTCCAACACTGGAAGTTTTTACGAAGAGATTGGACAACCATTTGTCTGAAATGGTATAAGGCCTCCTGCTTGAGCAGGGGGTTGGACTAGAAACTCTCCATGATCCCTTCCAACCCTATTATTCAGTTATTCTGCTTTCAAGGGCAAATGATTAAGGGACAAAAATAATGCGGCTTACAAGTTATGTAGGATGGGTACCCAGCAACAGAAATACAAATCCCGTCTCACTTTTTTTCCAAAACCTCTGTATCTTCAGGGAGGGGCGTCTCTCCTTTTCCGGCCCCCAAAGTGGCATTTCCCTTGCACAGATAGGAGGAAGCTCTATGGTCAAAAGGATTCTAAGCCCACCCACTTCTTTCCTACCTCCTCATAAGAACACATCAACAATGCCCAGGTTGCTGTTTAGAATATTGCAATATTCTATAGAAGGCCTTCAAAACTTCTCCCTTGAAGGATGCTCCATTGATTGGCCACGAAATAGTCTTGCCAGAGCTTCTGAAACTGACATTTTATGGTCGACTGAAATTAAAAAAAAAACTTATAAAGAACTAAAACCATCTACCCTACTTTAAATCAAGTTACAGGGTGGTGCTCAAAACATTGATGTACATTAAAAACCAAACCTCCCCCCTTATTCTTCTTTAAGGAAATAACATGAGAAAAAATTGAGAAGGCGTTACCAACTTTTAAAAAAATACATGGGTTTTTAAAGAAGTTGTATATCTTTCTGTAACCAAAATGATGTTCGACGGCAACACACCAAATGTCCTGCCTTTTATAAATTTAAGTAGAAAATTGTCCTTGATAAAAAAAAAACAAACAGCTAGCAAATCTGAATGAATGTGCGGCTGTTTGAATGAGGTTTCTCATTGGTGGTTTTTTTCTTGTTCACTCCACAGCTTTGGGCACAAAAAATCAGGCCCACACAATGAATTCTAGTTAAGCTGATTTATTGCTCATGCCTAATCTAGTCAATTAACAGCCAGCACTAAATTGGTGCTAAGTAAAAATCAACAGTATTCAAGAGGGGTTGGACTTAGACCTCTTGTGAGAATGTAACGACTCCAGGATGATTCCTCTCTTGACTCCACCCCCAGCTTGTCCATCTCCTACACTTTCCTATGCAACTTATTGTAAATGTTGAATCCATTCTTCTTGTATTTTTCAAAGTTTTATGTGAACATTAAGGTTAAAAAAGAATGGCGTAGAAATAACATTCTATGTCCTCCAATAAAAGTGTTTGACATTTAGAAACCGCGGAAGTGCAAATATTCCATTTACCCACTTATATCTAGTGTACTCCTTCCCATACTCAAAGAATGAGCAATACTGTTTAGAGGTAGCCATAGCTGTTGTGAATATTATTGCCATTATTAATTCTAAAACACAGCCCTGATATGAAAACCTGCTCTTAAGAAACCTTTGTTTGGTATTGGTTTTGACATTAATTCTACATTGAAAAAATGACCCACAAGCTTCTCTCAAATCAATACTGTTTTGAGCCAGAAAAGTATTGATTGGTGCTGTTATCAAGACTAGTTGAGACGTTTTTGTTTTTCGAGGCTCATTCTTCAATCTGCATGGAGCTGTGAGTCATTCGCTTTAGATTTTCAAGCTGGGGGGGGGACGGGACACAAAGGGGAAACAAAAGACCTTGAAGTAATCTCAGGAGAGAAATACAGAGAATCCATTTTTGCTTAGTGAGTGAAAATAATAAAAGAAATCAGGCATAATTGCAAACAGCAATTTCTTCCTCTTTACTCATATCATTTATACAGCTGTGTACAGTAGAATGCAATGAAATTACAATCAGATCTTTCAAATAAGCTATTGAACTCCATTCTTTTTTCAAAATTATGATGGTATAATTTTGGGGATGGATTTTACATTGTTCTTAGCCTACTTCCCCACCCCCCCGCCTTTGCTTCTGGTTATCTCTTTTTATTCATTTTTGCTCCCACACAGGGACGGGAAGGTTTATTTATTTATTTAGAGATTTCTGAATCTTGCTGCTATCTGACTTGAGCTTCTCAAAGCTACGTCATAACCTGAAAAGCTAATGGTTAGAAGATTTTTGCTTGGTTTAGGTGGCTTTAAACACTGACAATTCTAAAAAAAAAAAGGAGTAATAATATTTGACAGTATAAAAGCTGCATTGTATGAGGATACATTGACAGTACATAGGACAACCAGATCTGCTACACAAATATCTGGATGAGTTTTGGATGGCTGAAAAGCTACAAAGACTTACCTCAAAAACATTTTGGAAGCAGTAGAACGCAGCTTCCAAGATCTGCAACTGGGCATCACACACCGCCTAGAGAACGGGTGTCAAACTCGATCGCAACATGTGACGTATTGTGACATATCACAATGGGTTTTTTGTCTTTGTGGAGCCAGGATAACTGTGGCCTGCGCGTGATGCATCCAGCCCGCGGGCCGCCAGTTTGACAGGCCTGGCCTAGAGGCTACCGTAGGAGGACAAATTATGCATTGCGAAGATCGCTTGGAGGTAGGAGATACTTCCAATGTAATTGACTGGATCACTTGCATTGATTGCCCCTCTGACTATGTAGGACAGATGGGGAGGAAGCTAACCATCAGATTGCAAGAACGCAAGTGAGCGGTCAGACGAGGAGACCTGAACTCATTGGTAGCCTCACACTGCAATGAACAAAGACACACATTTAATTTTGCAGCTACTAAGATTGTCAGACGAGCAGGCATAAAAACAGCCAGGGAAGTGAATAAAGCCTGGGAAACAGGCCCCTCGTCAGTCAACAGGAGTGCTGATTTACCACTAGCTTATCAAAGGAGGCGAGTTGCAGCACAAGGAAGCAACAGCCAATGACTTAATAGCCTGCCATCAACACCCCAATCAACTTCTAAAAAGCCACATTCAATACACACCTTATAAACACCATGCACAGAATAGCCCAAAGCACTGAAAAAAAAGTGACTTTTGATCGTTTTTCACACTTACAACAGTTGCAGCCTATCCTCATGGCTACATGGTCAAAATTCAGATGCTTGGCAACTGGCATGTATTTATGATAGTTGCAGTTTACCAGCGTCATGTGATCACTTTTTGCAACCTTCTGACAAGCAAAGACAATGGGAAAGCCAGATTTACTTAACAACTGTATCACTAGCTTAACAACTGCAGTGATTCACTTAATAATTGTGGCAAGAAAGGTTGCAAAAGCTCTAACTATATAGGAGACAGAGGAAGAGAATTAGGATAGCCACTCCCTACAATCTCCCAAAGTATGTCTGTTAAAATGAGAGTAGTAAAGGTTTAATCTGGCAAGATTCTGTCTAGCTGATGTAAGCAAATAGAGAGCTGAACATCTGCTTTGGTTTGAAGCTAGTATATGCTGTGAATTTAAGATTGTGGTCTGTAATCTATACTTTATTGATTACTTATTACAAAAATCTGTTCATACTGCCAGTGCGTGTGTGTGCACACACAATCCTGGCCGTTTAAAGGAACAACACACCTCACTTAACCAGATTATCCCTCAGCCCTCCATTAGAGCAAACTCTTACTTATTTAAAGACAAATATCTCCTCCCTCCATAAATCTAATCCCTATAAAATGAGATCTAGTACTGGAATGCTTGTTGAAACAGGTCCATTTTTATAGCTTTCGAGAAAGCCAGGCAGATGGACAATATCGGGAGAAGACCAGTCTAAGATATTAAGGTCATCTATAAGAAGTTTGCTTTGAATCTTTACCTTTTAATTTCTTATGGGGTGTGGTCCTTAAGCATCACCAATCACAAATTGCTTATAAAGCTGTAAACCGCCCCGAGTCTTCGGAATGGGGCGGTATATAAATGTAAAAAATAAATATAAATAAATAATCAGGATGGTCACATAGGACTGGTTGATTATAGTTGGAAAAAACAGGCCTGAACGTAGAAGTAGCAATAGCAAAGAATACTTTATTGGCCAAGTGTGATTGGACCCACAAGGAATTTGTCTCCAATGCGTAAGCTGTCAGTTAACATACAAATGATAAAGTGGTAAGTCATACATCATAAATCATAAGATACAATTATAAATCATAAGATACAAGCAAGCAATAAATCATAAGATACCAATAGGAGGAGATATTAGGTAAGATGAGAAAGTTGAGAAGGTGAAAAGATGAGAAGGACAATAGCAACATGGCCTTTGAACAATGCAATACAATAGCCCTTAAAAGTTATATACCTGTAAACTGTAAACTTATATAAGTTCACAGCGCTCTTAGCAGTATACAATGTCAGCATATTGCCCCAACAATCTGGCTCCTCATTTTACCAACCTCGGAAGGCTGAGTCAGCCTTGAGTCTGTCAGGATCAAACTCCAGATTGTGGGAAGAGTTTGCCTGCAATATTGAATTCTAAGTTCTGCACCACCAGGGCTCCATGTAGGCCTTAGTAGCTTAACACCAGGATTTTGAATTGGATTTGGGTACTTACTGGCAAGTAGGTACCATCAGAGGCGGGCTGCTCTTGCTTTGGCAAGAGGTTCACTGGTTGCGCATGCGCATTTGCGTCCGTGCTCACTACACTTGCTCGCGCCACTTTGGGGATCATGCGAAGCTGCAGGGAGGCAGCTGATGATGAAAGCAGCTCTGTTGAGTACAGCAGGGGTGGCACAGAGCTCACTTGGGCAGCGTGGGTGGCGGAAAGGTGACTTATTTAGTGGTAGCTTAGAGCAAGGGCAGGTGGGCAAGTCCAGCCAGAGCTCAGAGTCAGAGGTTCGACCAAACCTCTGCGACCTTGCAGCAGCCCACCCTTGGGTACCATCCTCTCTAATAAAGAAACATTCAACAACTTCTGAATCTGGTGAGCCACAGACTTTCTTCCCTTCTGAAGGACCCAACTGATGCATAGTACCAGTATATAGTTGGAAGAATTCATATCACAGAGAACTCTATCCCTGTTTTCAAACTCTACAACAGGGATGTCAAGCTCATGGCACGTGGGCCGGATGCGTCATGTTCTGGCCATGCCCACCGCCATTTTAGTGAATGGCCAAAACATCTCAATATGTCACGTGATGACAACGTGACGACATGAGTTTGACGCTCTTGCTCTACAAGATAAAAAAAAGGAAAAACAAAGGAATTTGTGAGATGTTGCCTCACACTCTATCCAAGTGATGTGCAACTCAGAGCAAAACTAAGCAGTTTCCTCAGCAAAAACTCCCACAAACCTGGCATCATTGCTTCCTTACTCTGCAAAATCTATGCAGTTAACTTTCAACAAGACCACTGTTTAAAAGTTGTAGTGGGCCTACTAGGTCACTCAACAGCTTCAGAGGATCTATTAGCATTTAATGGTTCTCTATCTCTGTGCCAACAGTCCACATGTTGACCAGAAAGTGCTTTAACCAAAGCAGAGAACCGATAATAACATTTTCTGTCTTCATATCTTACATCAGCTGCTCTGAGGTAAAAATGAGGTCTAGCCCGAGACTGCACCTACTGTATATGTCAGGCCCAAGATCACCCAGAAACCAATGGTTGCTACGGAGGGCATGAAACCCGGGTCAGTTTATCCTAAAGGAACAGCAACCAAGAAAACAGAAAACTCCACTTCTATTTCTTCCTTGGTGTTTCCCCTTTTAGCCAGCATCAGTTCTGAGATGTCTCCTTCCTCATTTCTCTAATTGGCTAATAAAGGTGAAATGGAGCAACCATGATATGATGTGTGAATGAACTCAGTAGGATTTAATCATGTGCAATTACAAACAGCACTGACCCAGAAAATTTATCCTCAGCAGTAACACAATATATAAGCATGACCAGACAATAATCATTTTTTGCTTGGTCTGAAAAACTTTACTGGCTTAAAACCTACTAGGAAAATCAGCTGCATCAATCAAATGCAGAAAATTCTGTGAAAGATGCCTAAGTGTTTAAAGGATGAGGCCCTAGAATAAGCCATCCTTTTCAAAGTAAGCTGCTGTTAACTAAGTTTAATCCGGATTGGTGAACATCACTAGACCTAGCATGTTGGCCTGCTTCTCTTTGCTGCAGATTTTTGCAGCCCTTCTATCATGGTAGACCACAAGATCATAGGAATAACATGTTGTTATTCAAAGCATTGGTTTACGCCTAATACTAAATTCGGAGTCCCTGCTGAGATGGCTACCGACGCCATAGTTCAGATATATTGTGGGCACCTGCTGAGCTTCACATCCAGCTGTGTTGCCTTTTTGAAAAGATCTTTTAATCTTTTATTACAAAGTGAGAAGCTAGCATCCTGAAAAACAACCCTCAGCCTTGAACATCACCTTCATTTCCAAGAATGATTTCAGGTTCTGGGGACAACCTTGAAAGTAAAAGTGATAGCAAGCTTTGGAAACATGACAATCACATTAATGAGTGTCTGTCACTGGTGGTGCCCACCATGGTACACCCAGAACATTTGTTTAACATCCGAGTGGTTCCAATCACCTCAGAGTTCAAAGACCTTTGTGGTAAATCATTGTGCCACTTTATTGGAATCTGGCTTAGCACACTGTGTGAAATGAGCTACTGTGGTTTCTAAAACATGGTTTATAATTTACCTGATATGTGAACAGAGCTAATTGTGTTATATTCAACAAACCATGTCCAAGCAAACCATGGCTGAAAATATGATATCACCACATCAGGTGAGACATGGTTTAAGGAGGGCTTATCCAAACCAATCATTATTATCTGGGCTATATATCATGCTGTTACAGATCATGTTTTATACACCAGGCAGATTGGAACAAACTGCATTATAATTCAAACCAATGTATGAACCCAACCCTTATTGCTTTTATTATGAGTACTATCAGGAGAGGTCAGATTTTCTTGAAGAGTTCTTCCCACATTTTTGCTTTGCTCACTGATTGGTTATGTGAGAGCAAGCAATGCTCCCATTTGTCCTCTGCTCTGTCAGTTGGGTTGGTCTTTGATGAATAAATAAGCTGAATTTGGAGCTGGGTAATTTACTCTTACAGGAATTTCTGTGAAGAGCTGAAGACCGGCTTGAAACTTCCTACTAAGAAAATGTAAGTGTTTCCCAAGTTTGTTTAGAATTATATTTATGTTGTTAAAAAGAACATGTTCATGTATAATATTAGGGATGATATTGGCTATGTGAACATGGAATGCTAGTTCCACTTTCTTATCTCCAGAGTTTCTAAGAGTGAATTCATAGAACATTTATAAGCCATCATGTAGTCTGCTTTTTAGTGTAGCAAAGCCAATTTTAATGTATTCAATAAACTTTAAAAAAAAAAAAACTTTACATGTTTGCATTTTATCATTAAATTTTACAAGATTACATTTTTATACTCTAATGTAACATAAAAGCACATGTATTTTAGATAACTTCTATATAAAACAATTTTCCATATTTTAGCCTTGGAAATGTAGCTTAATCGTAAAGCAAGGTTTCAACACATTAAGGGAATCCCTGCTTAGATTGCTGCCTTGTGATAAGCCATGTTTAGCCATAATTTCTGGGTTCCTACCCAAAGCTAAATTTAAAACCATGATTTCAAGGCACAATTGCAGGTTTATATAAGTCAAGACAATTATGGCTTAATATGTAGGCAAACTTATTGATTGGGTTCATCCATCACTTTAAACTACAATCTGGGTTAATTGGTTTTTCCTTAACATGGAAGCTACACGCAACAATTAATTTCCAAAGTTGCTGAAAAGAAAATTCTACCAAAAAGTGATGGCAAAAAAAGTATGATGTGCAATGATAAGCTTATCATTTGTTCTCCTTTAGCAGGTCTCCCACGCAATCATGCCTTTGCTTCCTCTGCACCTCCTGCTTGGGAAAAGCTACACATGAGCTGTTGCCTGTTTCAATGGATGCAAGGTGGAGGCAAGAGCTATACAGAAGGAGCAGCCTTCTTCTTGAGCTGCAAGTATCTTGAGAGAATTACAAGTGTTACTAAAGGATATTTTTGTTCTTCTAGGCCAGAACATTCAGTGGCTCCCAGAAATAATGAGGAACAGTCTTCAGCTATGGAGAATAATGAAACACAGCAGGTAAATTTGTCCTTGGTGGGTCTAAATGAATGAATGAGTAATATCAGACATCTGTACATAATTTAGACAGGATAATAAAATTGCAGGACCAATTTAGATTTTAATGCCAAGTAATATTTAATGTGATAGAAACAATGTTTTACATAGAAGGCCAAACCATGCCATTTAATTTTAATTAAAGATAATTAATTTTCTCAGCCCAGTTATTTTCTTTTTCAGTAGCATTCCTCTGTCCATCATTCAAAAGCCAGGTCTTTTTGTGCCAAAAGGCGTTATGAACGTGACATGCTTCCAAAGCACATGAAACAGCCTATTCCACCCTTGAAATAATTGAAACACCATTGATTGCTTAGTTTCTTACGATTTGAAATTTTACATCCTATAAAATGGGGAGAGCGACAACCAGTTTGGTGTAGTGGTTAAAGCACCACTATAGAAACCAGGATAGCAGAAGTTCTAGTCCACATTTATGCACAAAGTCAATGGGGGTGGGGCGGGGTGGGGGGGAAACACCCCTGCTTTGTACTTCCAAAATCTTGCCAAGAAACTTCCAGGGATTAATCCAGGTGATCACCAGGAGTAAGAAACTGATTCAAAAGTTCCCCGGGCTGCAAAAATTAAGGCAACCACTAGATGGCAGTGAAAATAGAAAACTAAATTCGGGGCTCTTCTGAATTTTTGCACTTTGTGCATCGGAGCCCTGCAATATGTAATGCAGAAGAGATGGCCTGTCACACTAGGTGTATTTTTCTGACCTGGAATGTCAGCCGTTTTTCTAGGAATGGTCTATTGCTTTTCCACTCTACCGTGAGAACTTTCCTAACTTCCTCTCCTAGAATGTACTAAACCTAACACTAGCTGACAAAGCTTCTTGAATCCCTGACATTGTCATCTATAAATAAGGGGGGGGTTTCCTTGGAATAATGGGTAGTCTGCCTTTTGGGTTGTTGAGAGCAAGGAATAGACACACTCACAAAATGGCTGCCACTGAAAGTTTGCCTACTCATAAAATACCTGCTATGGGGTGAGTGAGTGTGGCCAGTTGCAAAACATCCATGTTTCAAAAAGCTGGATAGGTCCTCCAAGAAACTCATTTCCCTCTGTAGGGTATTTTTATGTGATGCAAAAGGATACTTGATAAAAGTAACGCTGGAGTTTTCCTTGTAATGTGCCCGCTTTCTGTTTTACACTCTTAATTTCTATCTAACTTTCTAAATCTTCGTTTTCTTTTTTGAAAAAAAGGTCCTGTGGACAAAAAGCCTTCTAGATACCCAAGCACGAGGGCGTATTGGTTCCAATGGGCATTATGTGCTCTCTGTGTCTTATTTTTTTCCCCTTTTGTGTTAATCTATGCTGAGCATCGAGACAGTGAACAATTGGTTGGGTGGTTGTGGTTTAATTCACAAATTCTGAAGTATAATATATTAGATAGCCGCTTGGTATAATAATCTACATATTGTATGGTTTTGGTGCCTATGCCAACAAATGCTAAATTGTTGTGAATAACCTAGTGTGGTTGGGGAGAAAGATTATTCAAAGGAACTGCTAACACAATTGTGTCCAAACCAGCCCTCGTCTATGGTGCGCCTTGTTTGGTTTTGCATTACAATTTCCAGAACTTTCTGCTAGAAGGGTCACTAATCATATAAGGCTGGGAGTTATAGTCCCAACACATACAGAGGATACTCAAGGAAACCTCATCTCTCTCTCTATTAGTTGTAGTCACATTTGAATATTGGATTTATTTACTAACCTTCTCTCCTATCGTATACCCCAAAGGATGTTTTTTCAAGAGCTACCAACCTACCTCTTGTCAGCTCCACTTATGAGATGGCAGCTTCGGTTTATACCTCGACTAAGGAGAGCCACCCCTATGTCAAAGTAGTCTTGGATTTGGCAGAGAAGAGCATGAAGCATGTCTCCGAGATGGCTATGAGTAGCGCTCAACCTTTTCTGACTAAGCTTGAGCCCCAAGGTAAGGCACTGCCCTCATTCTCAAGATTTTCTCTTTGTAGAAGACTTTGGGAGCGTCTCACAGGTTTATTTTCACTGTAGATTTTGGGGCTGGTTCACATATGTAAAGATTGTGAGGAATTCTATCGATTGGTGTCTTGCATATATCTCGACAGTGAGACCAATGATCCAGAAAAGTAGTTGACTCCTCTTCGCTGGGAGATCTTCCAGGGCAGATTAGATAGTCCTCTTTAATGTGGATTTTTGCACAAAGCCAGACTTGAGAGTTTCAGTGATCCTCTCCAACTTTGGGATCTGGTTATCTCTTCCTCTCTTCTTACTCCTGTTCGATATGGAGGCTGTCCCAGAGAATCTGTTTTTACCCAAGGATAGTGTAATTTCTGTCATTTCGGTAATGTACCTGAATCGTAGGAATTGCTGTAATACTTTATAAATGCATGTTAGAATGTGACATTTCTTGAAAGGATGGAAATAGGACTCTGAGGTCCACATTAATGTTTGTAAAGCTACTCAGTGTCACCTCTTTGTGGGATGGGCATTATATAAATCTCAAAATGAAAGAATAAATATCCACCCGGAATATTTTTCTGTAAACTGCAACACACATTAATTTGCGGAAGTTTATGCCATGAGAAATTTAAATGGAATGGAACGAGGGGAGAAGGAAGATTCAGTGATTATTGATTAGAATTCTAAAAATAGTTAATACTTTTTGGAGGTTATGTCAAAAGTCTTGCAACCTATAAGCTAAAGACTGCATTTCTGTAGTTTCAGTAGCTAGCCACTATGCCTCCAAGGGTTTGGATAAGCTGGAGGAGAATCTGCCATTCCTCCATCAGACAGCTGACCAGGTAAACTGAGCTTCTTATTTTTACTTCTGTTTTTTAATATCATTGTTGATGGGGGACAAATCTGGTGCCCTCCCGAGGTTTGGGGATACAACTCCAATATTTTTTAATTGCCTTACGTTGGGGATTGTAATCTAATGTTCTTATTTCTGATCAAGTGCATGAGGAAAAGACCTAAACATGCACTGGGATATAAAATTAGAAGCCATTTGATCAGGGGATGAAAACTTGTGTAAAATCTGATTTCAGCATTGTATTGATTTATTTGATCTGATAGCTTGGAATAGAGCAGTAAAAGGAGTCTAAAAAGCAACGGAGGGACATAATTGCTTGTTCTCCAAATATAGATTCTGACAACCTAAGGCTATGATGATTTTTTTTGCCTACGCAGAGTAATTCTTACAAAAATAATGGTTAGAACTACATTACATCCAGTTCCCAAGGCACTGAACGTTACTCCTTGTTTAATGGTATCTCCATAGGTTATTTCCGAGACACAGGAATTGGTGTCCTCCAAAGTAGCAGATGCCAAAGAAGCAGTAGCCAAAGCCGTCCAAGATGGCAAAGAGATGATCAGAGACACAAGAATGGCTAAACTCGCCATGAGTGGGGTAGAAGCCGTACTGGAGAAATCAGAAGAATTGTTGGATCACTATCTACCAATGACAGACAAAGAACTTGGTAAGTAAGGAGTTTTACCCCAACATCTCCAATATGGTGTCTGTGAGATCATAGGAATTTAGCATGTGCAATACTCCCAGTCTCACTCAATTGTCTCTGGTGAATATTGCTGTTTTCAAAGGCCATACCTTTGGAAAAGAAAAATGGCTACCATGTGTTGCAACCTGAGCAGACGTTCCAAAGAAGTAACACGTTTAACTATATTCCACAGCTAAAATAGCACAATCTACACCAGAAGGGATCCCCCTGCCACCTGAATCCCAAGGTTATTTTGTGCAACTTGGGTCCCTGTCAACTAAACTCCAGAATCGTGCCTACTGCTACGCTGTGGTAAAAATAGAAGTAACCAGGGGAAACATCCAGAATACATTCAGCCAGTTACGTCAAGCCATTGGGCAGGTAGGAGAATTCACCTCCAGACCTCTACTTTTTAAAAATTGAATATGGAATGAAATGTTCTTCAGCCCCACCCCTCCTTAACTATGTTCCCTTTGTGGTATAAGCAACTCATGCTATTGGGGCATAGGAACAGTAATCAATATAATGTTGAAGGAACTTTGTGTGTGACACATCCGGAAGGGAGCTTAGACATTTGGGGTGTGCTGAGACATAAGCTAGCCTATGCTTTGGTCTTCTCACCCTGCTATGTACATGGGAAATGATTTAATTATTGGAATTAAGAAACCAAAAGGAAAGCTGTGCTAGAAAGAGGATGGAATGGAGTGCTTAAGATTGGATATCTAAGCTTAAATTTTCTTGCAACAAAATGCCTTCTTTACTTTTTTTTTCACTTGGAAATTAGCAGCCTTATTTTTTTTAAAAATTTTTTAGCCCACATTGGTATTTTTGTGAATTGTTCAAGGTGAACCGTAGTTGCCAGATCACATTCAAAGAGAAAAAGCAGGTGGGGAAATGGCAAAAATGTACATGTTTGCATTTAAGTTGGGAGTGGAGACTCCAACTGATAAACATTTGTATTACTCATTTAGTGCTTGGAGACATTTGCAAGGGGGATGGATAGCTTGCTCTGGTCATTATCTTTCTGATGGCAAAGCAAATTATATTGCTCTAAACAAAGCTGTACTAAAAGAATCCCTTGTTTTGTCCACCAGATAGAACATACCACGCAAGATATCCTTCAGATACCACAGGAAGAAAAGGAAAAGCTCCAGCAGGTACGGCTGGATTAAAGTCATAGGGAGACCAAGGAAACATGAGCTCTTGATGCAATCATTGTAGGGCCATTCTCCAGAAGCTAAAATATCTATTTGTTTATTCCTTTTCACAGAGGGAATCTCATACCTTGGCCATGAGTTATCATATCACTGAACAACTGCAGATTGCATACACCAACTTGATGGGAAGCATCCAAGGTCTGCCTGGTATCTTTCAGCAGAATATTGAGTTGGCTCTCCATAGTATTGAGGAACTTCAAGCTACCTTTACCGGGGCTCAATCTTACAAAGACCTTTCTAGCAGCCTTTTGATTCAAAGCAGGAAGACAGCCAGCATGGCCCAGAAGTACGTAGATGATATCTTGGACTATGTGCTGCAGAACACTCCATTATCCTGGCTTGTGGGACCTTTTGTTCCTGCATTCAGGAATGCCTCAGGTGACCTGGAGCCTGCAAAACCTAATGAAAGGGAAGTGGAAACTCTGAAACCAGAAGCTCCAAAGGAAACTCAGTGACTTAATACTTAGTCCAGACGGTGGCATGCTATTCCTGAGATACAAAGGGAGTGTACAAAAGCAGTTGTAGATTCTCGGGTGGGAGGAAAAACTGAAACTAACATGATTGAAATATTCCTATCTTCCAAGTTGTATCACAGTGGAGTTGGGAGCTCAATTCTAAAGGAAAGATACATGTTAGTTGATTTTCCTAAATGACTTCACTTTGAGAAATAAAACAACTGATTCATGCTGTACTACATGATTTTAAAGCTTCTCAGGTATACTGAATGGCACCACTGTAACTCGTTTTGACTCTTTGATTTGAAATAAATGTCATTGCATAAAAATATAGGCAATTGTTTGAAGTCTGTTTCAGGGTCTTGCTATGGGTAGTGATTCTTTTGCAGTATTCTACAATTCTACAATCAAGGACACTATATATTTATGTGCTGGAAATGGAAGAGGAGAGTTCCATTGGTTAATTGTTCTCGCTGTCAGGAAATTTCTCCTTAATTCTAGGTTGGATCTCTCTTTGATAAGTTTCCAAATTTTTGTTGAAAACTTATCAAATGTCCAACTATTCTTCAGTTTCCAAATCAGAACTGATTCTAGGCAATAATTTCCAATGTCTAGCTGGGCCAAGAGAGTTTCCTTTTCTCATATTTTAATATTGTAAGTCCAGTTTGTTAGTAACTGAAATTCTAAGGTTAAGGAAGGATGAAGGTTGACTCAACTGGCCATTAAATTAAACTTCTTTATTCTAAATATTTAGATGCCCAGTGACCACAAGGGGAAATTAGTTTCTGGGCAAGAATAACCATCAGTGCAATTGCCTCCATAGAATATTAGCCAAATTTCTCAACTGCTCTGCAGATTTTAGGTCAACGGGTGATTTTAAGAGTAGTCTGACAGTTGTTTTAATATATCCAAAGCATCCCACTTTAAACCATGCCTAAATAACAGGAAAAATGATGGTGAAGTCCTAAGCATTTGCCAATCAAAAATCAACTGCATGCTGGAACTTTTAAAGTCCATTATTGCACGTGGTCAGAAAGCCACCTCTAAGTTCTCCAGGCCTTCATTTAACACAGCAAGCAGTCTAGCCAAAGGCTGTGTTGGGTGATGCATGAAGAGTCTTGAAATGAAACAATGAGCAGCAGTCTCAAGATGCGCAACATGTTCTGAAAACCTGTCAGACTCCATAAATTAAGACCTGTTGAGGTTCTTCTAAGCAGTTTCCTTTCTTGTTTCTCACCCAGGTCAGAAATCTTGCCAAAATGAAGCTCACTACTTGTACCAGTAAACATACATGAGAACTACTAGGGAGCAGCTGTCTTAACACTGTTTCTCCCACACAAACTATGAAGACTTCACTGTTGTTTGCTCTTCTGGAATTCACTTCTTCCTTCCTGGCAATCTGGACGACGTCACAAAACCATACCCACCCACCCCCAACAAAAGGAGAAGAGAGTGATGTCCCAAAGGTGGAGTTTGTTTTTCCTTGAAGACCTTTCGCTTCTCATTCAAGAATCTTCTTCAGTTCTTCAGAAGCTTCATGGATGAGAAGCGAAACATCTTCAAGGAAAAACAAAGTCCAGTTGCCTGTTGAAAAAGCACCTTTGGAACAACCATGACCTTGGATGTCTGAGAATGTCCATAGATGAGAAGAGATTGCTGTTCCAAATGGCCAGTTAGGATAAGCTAACACAAGCAGCCCCAGAGGAAACCTTCCCTGCTTTCTGACCTACTGTCCCTTAAATTCCAACCGATCATTCCAACGTTGGGACTTTGATTCAGATCGAAGCGTGGATCAAGCATTTTTGTGAGGTATTTAACACAATACCTAGTGACCAGGGTCCATCAAGAATTGCTTTTCACTCTCTTTCCCCAACCATTCTCCTGTCTTTGCATATTTTGGAGGCCATCCAGCTCATTGCGTAACTCAAAAAAAACACATAATAATGGTACAGTTATCAAGGAGACTCACTTCCTGTGAACTTCCTAGATTCAAATCCCAGCTAGTAAGTTCTAGTGCTGGAATCCCTATTCAGCCATACTTTTACAGAGGCCTAAAGAGCAGAGAGGCTCTATAACAATTCCAACCCTTTTCCCTTGCTGGAGTTGGGCTGTGCCTCTCCGGAGATCCACGTGAGAATTTTCTTGAATGGCTTCATGATCCAACTTTTGCTGAGTCTTCACTTGAAGGAGGCCCAACTTTGTCCATAAAGCAGTCGGAATGGAAAATTACCCCCTTCTTTATAAACTTCTGGTTTGGCCTAGCGGTTAAGGCATCAGGTTAGAAACCAGGAGACTGTAAATTCTAGTCCCATCTTAGACATGAAAGCCAGCTAGGTGACTTTGGGCCAATCACTCACTCACTCTCAACCGAATCCACCGCACAGGGTAGTTGTTGGAAAACAGGAGGAGGAATGAGTATTAGGTATGTTTGCTACTTTTGAGTTGTGTATAAAAAATAATAGGCAGGATAATAGACACCCTGAAAGTGTTGATAACATGACCTAAACATTTTAGAAGTGCTCCCTTACCCAAAATTTATGGATTCCCAATTTATCTATCTATCTATCTATCTATCTATCTATCTATCTATCTATCTATCTATCTATCTATCTATCTATCTATCT
>JANHFL010001643.1:84368-100381 GCA_032468155.1 Oxyrhabdium leporinum | reverse complement strand
ATCAAAATAGAGCTGGAAGGAAACTTAGAGGTCTTCTAGTCCAACCCCTTGCTCAAGCAGGAGACGCTATACCATTTCAGATAGATGGCTGTCTAGTCTTTTCTTTAAAACCTCCAGTGATGAAGCCCCTAGAACTTCTGAAGGCAAGCTCTTCCACTGGTGAATTGTCCTCCTGTTAGGAAGTTTCTCCTTAATTCCAAGTTGCTTCTCTCTTTAGTTAGTTTCCATCCATTGTTTCTTGCCTTGCCTTCTGGTGCTTGGGAAAATAAGTTGACCCTCTCCTCTTTATGGCAGCCTCTCAAATACTGGAATACTACTGTCATGTCAGCCCTTGTCTTTCTTTTCACTAGACTAGCCATACCCAAGTCCTGCAACTGTTCTTCATGTGATTCTGTCTCCAAACCCTTAATAATCTTAGCTGTTCTTCTTTGTTCTTGGGAGGACAATACCTCCCAAGTCATTTGTTGAAAATATTTCCCTTGTTTGAAATCATGCTAATATGGAATTGTTATCCAATTCATTGGCTTTAACTCAACTCCACCCCACAAGGGATTATGGGGTCATTAAAAGATGATGATGATGATGTTGATGATGACGATGTTGATGATGATGGTGGTGATGATGATGATGATGATGATGATGATGATGTTGATGATGATGATAACTCAGCTATTTGATTTTGACTTGATGTGACATCATTGAAGACATGATTCTCATCCACATTTTTGGAGCCATGCAAACTGTTCATATTCATGCCTCTGACATGCAGTGATAATTCTCTGATATGTAGTGATAATTAAAGATAATTCTTTTTAATTCATTCTCCCCAATGAAATAAAGAAGTTGATTTGGCTGATGGGCTGGGCTGAACCTTACTGTTTTATTCAATGCCATCAAAACTAGCATGTGATGGATGACATGCAATTAAATTAAACAGAGCTGGGTACCAATGGCCATTGGGAAATTTCTGTTGAATTTGTTGGCTAAGAAATTGGATAGGTGATTTCTCCCTTTTTACCCCCCAGAGGAAAGAGTAATTCTCCAACTGTTTATCGGTAAGTATTTCTCCCCAGTAGTAACAGTATCATTACCCCTAAAAAACCCAAGGAACAATTTATTTTTTATGTTTCCATTTAATAGGATATTTGAAATTAAGAAGCTACCAAGCAAAGGAGAAAAAAAAATCATAAAGTGAAATGCAATATCCAGCTACCCATCAGGTCACTAAGTTGAAGGACACAACGTTCCATTAATTTCCTTGAAATCCTCTTGTCTTTGAAAAACAAATTCCTTTTATCAACTTGAATGAGAAATGCTAGGAATAAATACAGAGTTCCTCTGCCTAGCACTATCAAGTGGTCTAGGCTTATCAGAAAACTAGCCACACGCATTCTGCAGTGGCTGATGCTGCTAGTTTATTTTCAAAGGCAACCATAGCAAGAACTTCATGTGAGTTGCTGTATTTGGCAGATAAGTGTAGACATTTGCCCTCATATTTTACCTTCACAGCTACTAGCATCTTGTCCTTGGTGGGACTGAGGTTGTAGCACTCAGCCAGGAACACCTTCCCAAAAGCACCTTCACCCAGTTCTCTTTTAAGGATGATGTCTCTTCTCTTAATATGCTGGACATCTGCAAAACAACAAGGGACAGGAGAGGAGGAAAGCATGAATTACTGTTAATACAAATCACAGTTGGCAGTTTGTTCTTCTTATTCACCCTAGAACAGGTTCCCAGCTTGTAAAATGTGAGTTTATGGAGATTCTCGGTCACCCAAGTCATGGTTGGCCCAAAGGTGCTTCTTCCAGAAGACAACTGGACTTTGTTTTTCCTTCAAGACATTTCACTTCTCATCCAAGAAGCTTCTTCAGTCCAGTTGCCTTTTGAAAAAGCACCTTTGGGACAAAATGTGAGTTGTTCACCCATAAAAAAATCCATAATACTTGGGAAGGCAGCAGGAGTTTAGAACATTTCACCTTATTAAGAAGTGTGGTCTGCCTTCAGAAGCTTTGCAAGGTATCTCTTTGCTCAAGGAGAGGCTGGGTGGGCACCTTCCACCATTTGACTGGTGGTTCTCTTTCAAAATTCTCTCCTCCCTCCCCATTTTTTTTTTTTTTTGTGGTAGACGATGACGCTTCAGACAAAACTAGAATATGAATTTGCTTATATATAATATTTATCTACATTATTTTTACATTAAAAAAAACATGTATGCATTGAAATCAATGCTATCTATTTCTTCCAGAAATAAATCAGTATTGGGGGTGGGGGGAGGTGGAATTACATTTTAGGTCAAAAACATATTCCAAGGACAATGGCAACACAACATTTCCCTGGTTCACGATAGTTCCATCATGCAGGAATTAGCATTCGAAGGGTAAAGAAACACAAGCAATTCAGATATAATTTCCTTATTGCAATTGCCACCACCATGAAGGCAGATGGAGAAAAGCTGGCGCGCTGTGAAACACAATTTCGTAGCGGGGAGGTGTTACAATCTCACTACCTCCCTGACATTTCATTGACCATGCAATGGAGTCTGTCTATGTTTTGGAAATGAGCTTGTCAGAATGGAAACTATTTTCAAACTATTTCCATTCTGATATGAGAAAATAGCTAAATCTTCCGAACATAATTTCCAAATAGGAATATACCTATTACTGGCTAAGAGACATACAACCACCATGGACTGTTATGAAAGTACAACGAATGGGAAATGTCTGGAATGGAAGCAATTTGAAAGAGTGGGGTTTTTTTAAAAAAATAAATGAAGGCAAATATATATGTGTCCCAGGATAATGTTGCAAGATCCAACCTGGATCGGTCACCAGGATCAAAGGTTTAGTCTTCTGAGCTTTCAGACTCATGCTGGAGCCCATCCTCAGAGAACTTCTCTCTACCAGAATGTGTGCTGTGGGCTATTCTGTGTATGGTATTATATGGTGCCTGGTTGCATGTGGCTTTTTTACTTATTGATTTGGATGTGAATGGCTGGCTATTAAGTCATTGGTTGCTATTTCCTTGGGCTACCGAGTCCTTGGCTCCTAAGTACCTGATAAGCTGTGTTTATTTAAGGTGGGTTTTTCCCCCCCAAAAATTAAGTTAATAACTTCCATTTAACACTGAGAGGATTAAAATTGGTCTGGGAAACACTTTAGATTCAGTCCTTTTGTAAAAAAATAAATAAAAAAAATCGAGGCAGACGATAACAAAAGACTCAATCAAGAAGTCTTATCAACATGCTTTTATGCATGAATTTCCTATCACTTTATACACTGGTTTTCCCCCCTGAAGTTTCAGTCATTTTCAGTATTAATATGAATATTTGCTGCCACCAATCTAATTAACATCACTTCTCACATTTCCTTCTCACTAGATAATAAAATACACATTTACTAAATAGATTCCACTTCCTTTGAAAAAAAACTTTCAGGTTAAATATACATAGGGCTGAAGTCTTCACTGAGTGACATTGCAATCCTGTACATGCCTTCTTTAAGTGAACTCAACAGAATTAGATAAGATTTAGTTCTTGATATAGCATAGTCTCCTTATTGTATACAGCTTGCTAGACTAATAGTTTTAGGAAATTTTGCCCACAAAACATAATTCTATTTTTTTTTTAAAAAAGAGATACTTTGATGTTTAAGTGATTATTGTGTCAAAATCACTTTGGAAGGGAGTCATTCTGCTTGGAAGAGCCAGAGGGGCATGGAAAATGCTGATTCATAGAGTGGCCAAGGGTTGGACACAACTGAATGGCTGATGATGACATGACATTGTTGGGAAAAACCTATCAGATGACTTAGAAACAATATTCCTGTGCAGTTTTAGTTAAAGGAAACACAAACACACACACACACACATAAGCACACCCACGCATAATCACACACACACGGATTATTCATGTACGGTTGCTTCCTATTTGAGAAATGGGCTGATTTTGTCTTAATTACAAGCTATGACAAATAACGTCCCTAGGTATAGGAAACATATTAAACATAGGATTAATATTAAGCTAATATTAATCCTGTTTGAAATCTTCTTAGACAATTTGTGTTTCATAGCTGAATTTGGAGCAGGATATTCAACAAATTGCCCAGATGTTTTCACGCATCTATATTCTATTCACTGTTGCACTGATCAGGGTTTGTAGTTTTTAGGTTGGGTATTTTTGCCCATGCTTATCCATGGTTAACTAAACCACACATTGCCTCAATTTTCTGAGTTTGCATAACATGTTAGGTTAAAACCTGATTGCCTTTTTCTGCACTGTGTCATGAAAACATAGTCAGTATGTGAGAATTCCTTTTCTACAATGGAGATCAAATGAAGCACCGTAACATTGAGGGTGTCATATTCCACATGCAGAATTGCCCAGAGCAGTGGTAACTTTCCTAAATTAATTCTTTTTATATATATATATATTACCCTCGAGTCACTGTTGACTCCTGGCCATTTCCTGAATTTGTCCCTGCTGTTTTCTTGGCAAGATTTTCAGTAGTAGTTTGTCCCAGGGCTGACAGAAAATGACTGTCCCAAGGTCATCCAGCTGGCTTTGTGCCCAAGTCAGGATTAGAATTCATGGTCTCCCCATTTTTAGCCTAGTGCCTGAAACACTATACACCTTCCCCCTGGCTCTCTAATTCTACAGGGGTTTTTTTGATTTTTGTTTTAAATTAAAATATGCAATTGAGGCAGCAAAAGAAGAAACAAGTATTTAGGCTAAATTGTTCACTTTATGCCAACAAACACTGGTCATACAAATATCAGCAGAGTTTCAAAACTCCAGAAATTATAGATGGAGAAATATTCAAAGAATCATTCTGCATGTCAAATGAACAGGAATCCAAGCCCTCTCCACCACCCCCAGCAGAGAGATGGGAATCAGAGATGAAAATCAAATGTCATTATTCTAACTTGCGTCATTTTGCTACAAGTCCTTTTCCTCCGTTTATGAATAATAAGTCTGCCACTGAAGAGGCTAAGTTGTAAGGTCACTAGAGAGGCTGATCTGCATAAACCTTTTACGGCCTTTCGGTACGTGCAGAAAAGCCCCCGATAAATAGTGGCTGGTTGTTATTCCAAAATGATTTCAGGTATCTTGTGCCAACTTTTGTTTGGCTCTATCAGATCGCAATTGGCCTTTCTAACAAGCTATCTGCCAACTGCCATCTCTGCCTGCACGTTCTGTAATCCACAACTCCTCTACAGATCAGGAATGAACACTGACAACAGCCAACAAGCCTACCCCTGAAATACTTCTGGATAAGGGTAGCAAGCTACAGTCAGCGAAACGGGGAAAAATATCACTGCAGAGGTAACCCAATAGTTATGCAGCTGGAATGGCAATACAATCCGTATATTGTTTGGGGATAGAAGACATCTTCCTAACAGTAAAAAAGAAATTTAATTTTAGAGCTCATTGTTGAAGAAGTTCTGTTTGGCTAGGTTGCTTCAGGTGAAGACAACTTTGAGTTGCATGCCTATGTTAGACCAAGGGTTGGATTTATTGACCTAAATGGGCATTTCCATTCCATAATACCAGTCTGTCTCTGTAATGAACTGGGTTCATTTGAAAAATGAAGATTTCTTCTCTACTCTTTAGAGAATAACAGGTCAAAAATACACCCCTGGGGGTGGGGGTCTTTGTTAAGATACCTTCTGCCCAGGAAGGACATCACTGGGTCTCCATGCTTCTCAATTTCTTATGTGGACATCTCATACAACATCAAATATCATATTAGTTTTCCATTAGATGCTTTTACTTCTTAAAATCAACCACAGTCATTTGCAATCTATCCCTGTGTCCCAGCAAAGTGTAGACATTGGATGGCGTCCCCGATGACAAAGCACCAATGACCTCTTGTTTGCGATGGAGGAGATAATGGCTGGTCTCCTGCATGCTACACTGTGTTGTTGGATCAGCCACAGATACTGAATAAGTTTCATGGAACTGTATAGCTTCTCTCTATCGTTCTCGCTGACAGGACACTGATGTTTTTACTTGGAGTTACATTCAAGTACGGTGGTCCAGAATAATATCATGTTTTTTTCTATGACTTGGATCTGGCCTATGTTTCCATTTCATCTTTAGATCTTGTATTTGGTTAACATTTTTCTTTAAACCATTTTAAAAACAGAGTGGAAGGAATAGCATTATTTTTAAAATTACTCATGGGTCTCTTGGTTAAATAATTGTAACAATAAATCTAATGTGAAGTGCAACCCCCACCCCACCCCTTGCAGGAATTACGAACATCAAATGTAACATCCACAAATATGCACAGCCACTTGTGTAATTAAGATATATAACTAACTGCCACCGAAGGTATATCAGAATCATACAGATGATTTCACATTATTAGCAATTCAGATGTCAGCCATCCAACTACTCTCACGGTGAGATGAAATATGTCAGCTGAAAAAAATGTAGAGAGATCACATGGACACACAATTAGAAAGCATGGACCAGTTATAAAAACCAGGATGAGAAAATTGGAAAGATTGCAATTCCCTGATAATTTCTTTCACTAAAGCTGATCGCAAGATTGGGTGTTCCAATTAAAATCTGATTAAGTTCCTAATGTGGCCATTCCTTCAAATGTTTTCAGAATGGCAGTATTCATGAAGCATGCTTGTACATAATTTGTTCAGGATGCCATGCTGCACTAGGAATCCATTATAAGGTAGAAGGGCCACAGCTAATGTGACAATGTTATTGACAGTCTAATGCACCGAGGGGCTAAATCTTCCTTGGAAGCTGCCAAACGTTAGGAGATGCTCACCATTTTTAATTTCTAAAAATGTACATTTAGTTTTGACAGTCCCTAGGCACCATCCAGTGGCAGCAGATAATCAAGAGGCCTGTTTACACACATACACACACACACTGTATCATCATATATGTTGTTCAGTTCTGGTTTCAATATGGTTTATGGATCCAGCAAGTCTGGTTCGTAAGCCATGATTTATGACTTAGTGATTGTGGGGATGCGGCAAGAAGTTTACATTTGAGGACCAGTTGTAAATCACTTTTTTTTTCAGCCCTGTTGTAGCTTTGAGCGGTCACTAAATGAATAGATATAAGATGAGGATTACTTTTATTATGGTCTGTACTTGGGTACTTTCAAAGACACAGCCATGCCTGACTTTCCATGTTTGCTTTGAAACCTTAAAATGTGAGTCAAATGTTACCAGGAAGGAAAGGAAATTACACGCTGTGTTAATCTCATTATAAACAGATCTGCTAGAAACTCATCTATTTCATCTATCAGAAGCAGCCTTGCTTTCAATGAATTGCCAGCAAACACAGACACGGGAAACCTTGAGGTTTAACAGTCTTTACAACAATCAGATTAACCAGGGCAGTGGAACTGAAGGGTTTTGTATGCTGGGACCAGACCAAAATGAGTCAAACTCTAGGGTGGACTTTTATTTTTTTTTTAAAGAAAAGTCAGTTTCATATAAGTTTGAAAATTCTATCCCCCCCCCCTCCCCACTCCCATGGGCTTCCCTTTCTTCTGAGAATTGAGGAGAATTGAGGAGCTCGCTTCTGCTGGATTATACAAATCCATCACAGTTTGGTTTTCAAGTGGTGAAAAGCACCTCTATGGAACTTTATAGCTGCTATGAAAGGGGCACTCCACGAACATGTCCCAGATCCTAGTGGCAAAGAAAGGCTAAAGAGAACCGGTGGCTTTGCAGGAGTAAGAGCAGAAGAGGGCAAGAGAGGGAAAAGGAAACTTTATATTGAGCAGTGATTTTTTTCCACCCAATTTTTTTTGTCAAAGGATGATGCAGTCTCATTAAATCTCTGCAAATAGTGTCATACCACCTACAGAATCTGTACAAGTAGTCCTCGACTTATGGCCATAACTGAACCCAAAATTTCCATTGCTAAGAATAGTTGTTAACTGAGTTTTGCCCCATTTTGCAACCTTGTATTGTGGCCTGCCAGCGGCCAGCAGAGCTGGCAACAGAATCGGACAGTGAGGAGGTTGGGGAGGGACATGGGCCAGTCCTGGAGTCTGGGGAAGGCTATGACGAGGGCTCTTCATCAGAGGCAGAGATGTGGCCAGGGCCGTCTGACAGTTATCAGCTGCCTTCAGAGTCAGAGATCAGTGGGGCAAAAGAACAACTTGAGCCTGTTCCCAGTGCGCGCATGCACAGAGCGGCCAGGAGAAGGGAACAGCTAAGGAAGAAGGGTCAACTCAGGAGTAAAGGCACAGGTGGACGGTGAATGGCTCCTCCCGTAGGGAAGAAAAGAGGAGCAAAAAGGGAGTGGTGTTTGCAGGAGACAATTAGTTCAATTCATTAGGGTGAAGATTTGTTTGTGACTGTCAGAGACTCCTTGACAAGTATTTTCTTGTACAGTGTTGCGCTTGGAAGCTATTGGCCTGGCAGCTCTCCAAATCTGATAAGGTCTGTGGTTGTAATTCATCCTTGAAAGACTGTTTGCCGGGACTTTGCTGGATGTGAAAGATAGGAATTCACATTAGCCTAATAAAAAGGGGGTTTTGTCGGGGCAAGGAGTCTGCTTTGTGATTTTTGTGAAGCCTAGGTCAGAACACCTTGCTTGCCACAGTTGTTAAATGAATCATTACAGTTGTTAAGTTATTAACATGGCCATTAAGTGAATCTGGCTTCTCTGTTGACTTTGCTTTTCAGAAGTTCACAAAAAGTGATTACATGATCCTGGGACCCTTCAACTGCCATAAATACAAGCCGGTTGCCAAGTATCTGAATTTTGTTCATGTGACTATGGGGATGCTACAATGGTTGTAAGCGTGAAAAACTCATAAGTCACTTTTTCACGCTATTGTAATTTTGAACGGTCACTAAATGAATGAGTGTATGTTGAGGACTACTTGCATTAAGAGGAGGTATATTATTATTTGGCTCATAGTTTTTAGCAACCGTCCCAGTGATGTGTTTGTAGGCTTTTGATCCAGCAAGCAAACAAGCTATATAGTGGATGTGACAAAGCATCTGGGAGGATTGAAGGATCAGTTGGAATTATCTTTCCAATGCCAACAATGGGAACAATGTTTCTGATTCTCAGAAATATGGAGATATATGAATATCAATCTGCAGACTTCTGGGAGATGGAATCTACACATCTAAAAGGTGCTGAGATTGAGAAATACTGAATGGCAGTAAATGTCCATGTGTGCAAATTCCAGATCGGTCCATGTGGGCTTCTCCTTCTCTTCACCCTTTTATGGAGGAAAAAAAAATTAGAGATGTTACAAAAAAGATGAAAGAAGCAGGTAAACAGGCTTATTGTCCAGGACTCAGCAAGACTTCTGACCTTCAGCCTTTCTTTTTAAGAAAGAGATCTGTACTGGAAACCATGTTTCAAACCTTCTCTCATTCAAGAATAAGGATGAGAGAAAAAAAAAGATCAATGACTATTTGTACGATCAATGTTGCTTCCTGCTTTTCCTTTGAGGGCCTTTTAAAAATACAATAAGAAACAAGCTCAGTTCGAATTTAAAGATAACATTTCAATGTAGCACCTGGTATGAGATTGGGAGAATTTTCACCCAGCTCCAGCAGAATGTCAGAATTTATAGAACAGTGAAATGATTTAGTTACTATGAAAATTGGTTGAGTGAAATACTTTCACAATAGGTTTTCCAGATAGCTTTTCATGAATTGCTTCACCAATCCAGCTTTCTCTACCCAGGTGCCCTAAGATACATACGTGTTTCCATATGGTTTAAACCTGTTCTCTATTTCAAAGGATAAAGTATGTTCTTCGGATTGCTTGGAGTTTCTTTTGTAGGACTGGGACCCCCCATAATAAATATTTCAGTGTGATCTGGCTCCGTCCAATTCTTGGCACCTAAAGGCCGAGTTATGAGCACCAATAAACTGTACTTGCAAAGCATGCTAACCCATGTTTTGTTCAGTCATGATTTACTGAATTAATCTAATTGGCTGGATTTCTGAAACACCGTGAATCACAAAGTTAACAAGTAGCATGGGCTTGCACAGCAGATTTGCAAATGGCAATTTAGTCTACCATATTGTACAGCCACAGAAAAATTGGATAGGTGTTGAGTTTACTATCTATATGTATCTATATGTAGATGTATCTATATGTTTGTGGAAATTGGATAGATGTTGAGTTTACTATCTATCTCTATATGTATGTATTTGGAGCAGTAAATGGATCCCAGAATTCTATTTGAGATGCTTGACTCATTATGTCAAGACTGACAAAACTGAGCAGGATCTAGGAACCCCGAATTATACTAACCTCATAAATGTGTCTTTAATACTAGCATTAGGTGTAAATACAAAATCCTGGAAACCACAAGAGATATTTCCAGCTCTCTTATTAGTACAGTTCATGAATTCAGGGACATCCGGACATTTTAAAGAGATTCTTTCTAGGTTTCTTATCATCTGAATGTAGTTGCCGCTTATGAAATAAGCTACCAACAAACTTCCTTCCTGTCTCTTTATTGCATATGTCTAACATTTCTTTCATTTCTCTTCCAGACTTCCACAATCTCTCATGCATTGCTATACAGCATGCTGGCAGGGGAATTCTGGGAATTGCAGTCCACACATCTTTAATTTGCCAGGCTTGAGAAATACTGCTACAGAGAGTCTTTGTTAAGATATTTAATAGCTGGAACAGTAAAGAGCATAACGGGCCAGAACACATAATTATAGGTGATTGGTTAGAGAGTGTGGGCTCCTGCATGAGGCAATCTATGTTATGATTGGTTGCTGGGTGTAAAGAGGGAGTTTTCTTTTTTCCCCACCTGTGTGCTCTGTATGCTTTTCAGTGATTTACCTGGCGATTTACCTCATGATGTTAGCGAATTCCTGACTATCTTATTTTCTGTAAATATAGATGTGAAATATATTTATATAAAACTACAAGTTCATGTCAGCGTCTCTGACTGTCAAAACAGGTTTCAGAGGTGCCAAAGGTGCTTTTTTCAAGAGGCAACTGGATTTTCTTTGTTTTTTCCTTGAAGACGTTTTGCTTCTCATTCAAGAAGCTTCTTCAGTTCAGCATGGACAAGAAGTGAAACCTCTGTAAGGAAAAACAAAGAGCTGGATGACCGAGAATCTCCATAGACAGGTTTTCAGAGGGCTAACGTTTCACAGTTTGCACCATAATGAACCAGTTCTATTTTTATTTGGCAGGAACTGATATCTGCCTGCATGTATTTGCCACTGTAAGAAAGCCTAACTGGTTTTTCCTCTTGCTTTTGCTTATAACAAATGCTGCACCCCATGTACAAGTTTAACAGCTGAAAATACAGTTTCAAAAGAGTTAAGGTAAATCTATGACTGGCTTATCTCTACTATTGATTTTTTTTAAAAAAACCAACAACCCTGTTTTTACTTGCATCGATGATCGAGAGCATCCTGTCATATTGCATTATAGTCTGGTTTGGAAGCATTACTGCTTCAGACAGGAAGGCGGTGCAGAGAGTGGTGAGGATGGCAGAAAAGATTATTGCTAGTTCCTTCTACAGAGTCTGCAGGATTGCATGGGACGCTACACCCCCTCTTTACGACTTGTTTTCCTTGTTACCTTCTGGGAGGAGGCTTTGTGGTATCTGAAACAGAACATCCAGATTTAGTCACACTTTTGATCCCTGTAGCTAATCTTGAGAAGCTAACTATGATGGCACCTGGTTAGAATTCACCTGGGAAACCACTGTTTCCCAAGCTGGTGGAAATTTTCTTCCAATAGCCAATTTTCTTCCTTTTGGGTTGGGTTTAATCAAATCCTACTAGGCAGGTTCTCTAAAGAAACATCACTGTTACTTATACTTATTAAAATTGATGGCTCTTGCAACTACAGTTGGCTTACCTGGGTCAAAGACGGGTTTAATGTATTGTGGGAACTCCACAACAGGGTCAACTGACACAGTCAACTAATTCTCAAAATGTTACATTGACCCAAAACATACCTAGTCCTGTGAATGACGGTAAAAATGCCTGTCCCAGGATAATGTTGCAGGATCCAATGAAAGTTGGATCACCGGGCCAAAGATTTATTCTTCCAAGTTTTCAGGCTTATTCTGGAGCTCATAATTGTGAATAGAACTTAGTCCTGTCCAAGTTTAAATTAGCTCCCTAATTAGCATCCAGTTATCAGTACAACAACCCACCTTCCCCACCTAGCCTTCAGAGAAAGAGCCAATGGAAAGGTTATCTGTTAAAAAATAACCCTTAACTATCCCCCCCCAGCAAAAATGATCAATTGATTATTGATTATGATTATTTCTCTGACTAACAGTGATATGGCTATGGTTGCCATGAAGTCATACTAATATTCTCAAACCAGTGCTCTTGGGGTACCGGGTACTTCCTGGAGAAAATGGGTGGAGATAGTTGGACAGGGTTAACTCACTAAATTGAATTATCTAGTGCAGGAATGTAGAACTCAATTTCATTGAGGGCCGCATAAGGGTTGTGTTCACCTCGGGGGGCTGAGGTAGGTGTGGCCAGGGTGTGCATGGCCAGGTCAACTTGTGTTGGGGGTACCTGAGGTGGCCCAAGTGCTCTGCCAGCGAAAACAGGCTCCCAAGCTCTGTTTCCAGCAGCAATGGCCTCCTGCAACCCTCTGCCAGGGAAAACAGAGCCCAGGAGGGCTGCATGCAGCCCTCCTGAGCTCTGTTTTCACTGGCAGAGGCAACACGGGCCGGTCCTTTGCTGTTTTCAGGAGAGACCCGCGGGCCAGATCTAAGCACCCTGTGGGCTGGATCTGGCCCCCGGGCCTTGAGTTTGACAACCCTGATCTAGTGCCAGGACCAGTGGAAAGACCATTTAACTGGGTTAGTGGCTCATAGGAGTAACTATATTTATAGGCAATATGCCCAATGAGTATATTTGGGTGAATGTCCACTGATAGCATCACTTGCTTCAGTAATATAGTAATTCACTGTAATTTGGACATTTTTTACATGAAACAATGTCTTAGATAATCCCATTTTCTGGCTATTAATAAACAAAACCCAAGAAACTAATTCTTCTCAGGAACAGAAATTAATAACTGAGAGATTTTGGTATCTTTTCAAAACTTGGAATGTGCTTGCCTAATGAGCCTAATGTTGGCCTGGCAATGTAATGTGATTCTTTTATTTTAAAAAATGATAGTCCATTTCCTAGCTAATTTCATGTGAGGATCAGTAATAACTTTTAAAGATAAAATTGAAAAATGAATTGATTCCTTTCAAAAAGAAAGAAGGCTGGTTCCCAGAAGATTTAGAGAAAAGGTAACAGGCTTTGATCACAGAGTTATATAGACCCTCTTGACATTTTTGACCATACACACTGCACATTTTTTTTGGCTACTTCTAAGTTTAAGGTAGGAAACTCTGAGACCAGAGAGACAAGTGCATTCAATAGGGATGTTTTCAGAGATAATTGCTGCTGGAAAAACATTTAGATTTAGATACAATGCAATTTTGTTCTTATTTAAAATAAGTTCACTTGTATGAGTTTTCCCCCGCCCCAGTGTTTAATTTATATATTGATTAGTAATTAAGGATGATTAGCATTTTGCTGGGCTGAGTTTTGATTCGCCTCTTTGTATTTACATGATTATAGAAGACAACCTTCCATTTAATTTGGTAAGTCATCCTTTTGTATAAAAATGGGCAACCTTTTTTGGCAGCATTTGGGAAGGATGTCGGAGGGTGGGTTGGACTGAACAAGGTTGGCAGTGGGCAGGGCAAATGACATCACCAAAAACTTTGTTTTTACTGGAGAGTTGAAATTATGTTCACTTATGTTTACGCATGCATTAATGTTAAACCAACTCACAAACCTCTGTATTTACTATATTTAGAGTTTTTAGGAGCCTGGACAGCTATGTGCATGGATAGTTTAAACTAATTTTCTTATACATTGCAAAAATTGGACAAGATGATCCTTTTAGCCCCTTCCAACTCTACCAATACATGATATTATTTGTGTTATGCACTATTCCTGAAAACTCTGGGGGCTTTGAAAACAGGGTCAGGGACCACCTAAGGCTCTCAACATAACAATAGTTCATCTAGCCAGATGTGCTTAGAACAGTGTTTCTCAACCTTGAAAGGTGTGTGGACTTCAACTTCCAGAGTTGAGGTCTACACATCTTCAAGCTGCCAAGGTTGAGAAACATTGCTTTGGAGTTTTAGAGTTCTCCAGTGTGACCTAACCATGAATGGAACCCAGAACTTGCTCTGGAGACTTTGTAACTGCCTTATCACTTAGTTAGCTCTTCAGATTACTGAATAATTCTGTCTGAACATTCTTAAAGTAATGCTGCATTTTCTGATATTGCCATGAGCTGCTCTGAGTATTATTTACACAGTATTATTATTTACTAGGAAAAAACTAGCACTGATGATGTTATCTAGTTTGGGTAATGAAACATCTGCAAAAAAAATATTGGAGATCAGAAAGTATCAAGGACCCCTCATTTCAACCCTGAGTTACAAATATTCTCCTTTATTACTAGGAAAAGTCAGGACCCAAAGGAATGGAGGAAAACATGAAAACAGGCAATGAACCTGGAAGAAAAAAAGAGCAAAGTCATTGAGTCATCTTATTCTGAATCTGGCTGCGTGTATTTCCAGAGGCTGACTCAATTAAGTAGGGGAGAAAGGATACACAGTGGAAGGAAAACTCATTGTTCCCTGTGTATTTATTGCATTTCAAGTGAGAATTTTAAAAGACAGCTGGAGGCTCTTGATTTTTCCTGATATTTGGTTGGAACTGATGATCTGTGACTTTAATGATCATAATTCATCAAGGGTTCTTTTTTTAAGGACGTACATAATAAATGGCAATTACAGGAAGCTAAGTGGGAGGGAACAGCATGTTGTGTCTTGTGCTGGGAACTTTCCATGGCTCTAAGTCACTTTTGGACTGAAGTTTATTGGTAAGCAAGAGCATCTCCCAGCCTGAGTGCTAGAATGTGGAAATTTGATTTAGGAAATGATTGCTGGCTTATCTGCAGCATCACCCATAAACAAGTAAGAAGAGTAAATGGTACTTGTTACTGGCATTGCATTGAAGGTGGGATATGAAAGGATCCTGGCTACTAGGCAAGGTGATGAAGCAGGACAACAAAAGGATTATTTCCAGGACACCTCTCATAGTGCAATGACCCTGGAACACTGCAACCGTCATAAATCTGAGACAGTTGGCGAATGTTCAAATTTTGATCAGGTGATCATAGAAATGCTACAATGGCTGCAAGTGTAAAAACAGTCATGTCACTTTTTTCAGTGCTGTTGTAACTTCCAATGGTAACTAAGTGAATGGCTGTAAGTCAAGGACTACTTGCATATTATGGTCTATATTTAAAATCCCTATGAACATAAATGTATAATTATAAACACCTGCACCTAATTACCTTTATGTTAGGTAGGGCAAAATAGCCCTCCCCTCATTCTCGGCATCCGCTCAGCAGCACCTCCACCTGTGTGCATGTGGGCTAAGAGGATGAGGGAACCAATGAATAGAAATTTGGAACCCAGAATTCAGAAAAAATACCTTTTTTGTTGACACAAGAAACACTGCAACTGTAAAAATGTAAGTTGTAACAAAAACAACTTACACACACTTAATGCTTGTCCAGATACACAAGGCCTGAAGGTGGTCATGTGTGTCTTTAATTTCTACTTTCACAGTCCCTCTAAATCTTGTCTTTCCTTATCGGGAGTCTCTTCAACCCATGACAGTCCTCCATGGAGAAAACTGAGGAGTTAAGTGAAGCTAGTTCCCAGGAAATGACTATCTGAAGATACTACAGAAGTTTTTAAACTCAGGTCTATGTCTTTTAGGGGTAGAACAGCTGGGCAAGATGAAGAAAGCAAAAACTATGTAGGTTTTATTAACTAATTATGTGCCACCAAGTTGGTGTCAACTCTTAACAAACACATCAATAGATTTCCCTCTATTATAATAATAATAATAATAATAATTTATTCAATTTATATACCGCCCCTATTCCGCAGACTCGGGGCGGTTCACAACAA
>JANHFL010001643.1:64570-75042 GCA_032468155.1 Oxyrhabdium leporinum | reverse complement strand
AGGGGTTAGTTTTAAAAACGGGGTTTTAAAGGATTTTTATATTTTTATATTTTTATGTGAACCGCCCCGAGTCCTCGAAATGGGGCGGTATATAAATTTAATAAATAAAAATAATAAATAATAATGATATTATAAAATCCATATGAAACGGAGCTAAAATAAACTCAGTTCCCAAAATTCATCACATAATTTATTTGGAATAATTGCAACAGTCGCAACAGATATTGGTATCTGTATTTGATGCTTGGTATTTTGATAGCCAATATGCTATAATTTGATGCTTGCTATTTGATAGCCAATATGCTATAAGATTTGGTATTTGACCGATCATGAGGTCTGGATGTAAAATTTAATCACGTCCAAAATTCTCATGTTGCATTTTAGATTTTCTTTTTCTTCTTTATTTCAATCTTAAGTCAAATACAGGTCCCACTCTTTTGTTCATGTGCAAAAATGTGAAAAGTCATTGGGCTTTTCCAAGATACTTTCTCCTTGCATTTGTTATTCATCCTGAAACCTGTACCTTGAAACAGAAAATGGCTGTACTTAGAAGTTATTTTGGTTGCCCTGTGATGTCTTGTGGTGGTTTAGTTGATGGAATGTTCAGAGTGAAACTGAGATTCAAGGCTTTTCTTGACAATATGCAAAAGACCTTAGCATGAGGCTAAATATATATTTGTCATTAAGATTAGCCAGATGGGACAAGATCTTTTCATATCCTGGATTATAAAGTGACAACACCCTGGGAGTTATAAATCCAGGAACCTCTACTGCATCAGCTTTAACTAGTAAGATTTTCTACAGAATCCTGAGTTAAGCAGAATGCTGGGCTAGATGACGTCGGTCCCTTCCAACTGAGATCCTACAATTAATCAGAAAGAGGGATGCATGAAAAATTTGGTATGCCAGATCATTTATAAATATGAATATCTTGAAATTGATCTTGAACTTCTCAAGTGTAAAGAAAACTCCAGAAGATAAATGCTTGCTGAAATATTCACTCTGAAATGTGTTTTATAACTTGAAAATATCTGCAAAAAAATTTGCAAAAATGTCTGTGTTAAGGAAAAATAGATACCAAAATGATTGTCTGAAAATTTTAAACCAAACAGTATTTCTTCTTTACAGAAGAACTGATCGTCAACATATGTAAAGAAGGAAAAGTTCATTAGAACACCAACCTCTGAAGAAATGTGGACAAATATATAAAAATGTGCACAAATGAGAGTTTGATTTTTTTTTTAAAATTGGATCCATACAAGCCACTAAACCCAACTTTGATCTGATTAAATCAGAAGTGACAGCTTGTCTTTAGCTTCATGGCAAAGTTCTTTTTTTTACACTTGACAGTGTTTATATTTTTGCCCTTTGAGTCAGGGTTGACTCTTGGGAAATACTTAGTTTAATCTCTGCAATCTTTTCGGCAAGATTTTCAGAAACAGTTTGCCACTGCCTTCCTCCCAGGGCTGAGACAGAGGGACTGGCCCAAGGTCACCCAACAGAAAAGAATGTGTGTAGCTCAAGGTTGAACTGTGGAGTCCTTGCTGTTCTTTGAGGTTGGCCGGGAAAATGTAACATCTTCAATGCTAGAGGGGAGGGGAGTTTGCTCTCCTAATCCACCCAGCTGGTTTTGTAACTCATGGTGCCCCAATTTCTAGCTTTGTGCTATACAAATGGATTCTCAAGTCCAAATCCACAATCATCTATGAAGCTCATCACCAAATGACTTTAGGTTTTGTTTCTATCTCTCAGTCTGTCAGCCCAGGAGGTTTTAGAACAGGTGGTATGATTTCCGGTGCAGATGCCAAAATGCAAAGTTCAATGAAAATGACCCCAAATTGAGGGGATCAGTTCATCTTACATCGTTTCCCATGGAATTTCAGTTGGAAAAAAACATGCAATTCAGCGGTCTTGCATCATTTTAACCTAGTATTTTTTTAAATTCATTTTTATTTAATTTGGAGATCTTGTAAAAGTCAATAACTGGGGGTGTTTCATGTACCAGGCCTTTTGTAACGCTACAGAGATCTGCATAAAGGGAAAAAAAATGGGGACTATTATTTTAGAGTAAACGGAAAGAAAAAAAATGCATTCCAATTCATGTCCCTGTAAAGATGGAAAGGATATAATTGTAATTTATTATACATCAGGAGAAGTTAATGTAATACATGTGACTTTTTCCTTGGCATTAGTTTGGACCTTCTGCGACGTCATTATTCAAATGACGGACTTACATTTGATTTTGTTTTGGTTTTGTTCCCTAATTGGCTTAAGAGCCAACATTCTGGAATATGTTAAAGCCTACACTTCAAATATCTAGATCCACATTTGAGATATTTGTTTGGTGTTCATTTAAAAGCAGCAACAACAATGGAGAATTCTGCATCATACAGCATCACACGTCTCTCTTGCCCACTGACCTTATTCATTTACTCTAAATTGCCAGTTACACCTCACTGACATAAAACAAAAACAAGAGAAAAAATTAAAAGGAGACTGGGAAACAGAAAACAAAGAAATCTCCCCTGCACTGCTGTGAATTGTCTGGTTAATGAATTGGTTGCAGAATAAATAACTTATATAAATAACATTGGAGTCTTCTGTGTCTCCCTTCCAAGTTATTCTGTGCTAATAGGAAAAATACCTAAAGTTGGTGAAGTAACAATTGGGTGGGCAATGAGTTGCAATGTCATGAAAAAACAAAGCAAAACCTGTGGTATCCTTAACGTTGATTTTTTAAAAAAGGCAGCCATGATCTACATAAAAGAAGATGAAGCTTCAGTTGTACTATTTTGTCTGCTATCTTGAGCTCTTGACCAGATTCTACACACATTTGTATCTGTGTATCCTCCCACAAATGCAGAGACCCTCTCCAGTGAAATTCGGAATAATCAGTATTTGGGAAGTTAGTCCTTCAAACATAGTAGTGCTAAGGCCAGAGCTGAAGATGGATGCAGAAAATCTTATCTTTAAGCAGATTTTTGGGCTGAATGGAAATGCTTGACATGTGGTATAATGTATGTAAGAATGATTTTGGGAGACAGAAGGAAGAACCATAGAGTGGCCGGCTAGGGAATTCTGGAAATTAAAGTCAGCAAGTCTTAAAGTTGCCAACTTTAAGATCTCTGGACTAGACCATAGTCAGACACCTGGCAGCTGAGTCTGCAGAAGGGATGGGAGCATAGCAAACATGTCAGAAGGGAAATGTTTATGGAGATACTCAGTCATCCAGGTCATGGCCGTCCCAAAGGTACTTTTTTTTCCCTCAAGAGGCAACTGGATTTTCTTGTTTTTCTTTGAAGATGTTTAACTTCTCATTCAAGAAGCTTCTTCAGCTCTGACTAGATGGCGGGGAAAGGAAGGATTTATATTCCTTGCAGACAGCTGGTAATTTGCATTCTTTTAGAAAGTCATTGAGGCTATTTGAAGGTTTATCTGTGTCCTCAGGGTCACCTGAGTAGTGCAATTGGGAATGGTCTTCTTGGAGCTGATGAAAGGACTGTGTTGTAAACCGGAGACAGATGGTGCTGTATCCCTCCCCCTCTGTTGACAGAGTTCAGTTTTGACATAAATGACCTCTTTGACCCTCTTTCAAACCCTCTTCTCTGTCCAAGATGTGGACTTTGCTGTCTTCAAAAGAATGGCCTTTGTCTTTTAAATGCAGATGGACTACTGAATCTTGTCCGGATGGGTTTGTTCTTCTATGTTGTGCCATGAGTTTATGAAGTGGTTGTTTTGTTTACCCAATGTACAGATCTGCACATGTCTCATTGTATTGTATTACATATACCATGTTGCTCAGTTTGTCCAGTTTGCCTCTTGGAAAAAAAAAGCACCTTTGAGACATGTCAGAAGGGACTCTGCCTAGTTGCTTGGACTGTAAAAGAAATGGAGATGTACTTTCTTTTAATGTAACTTTACAATAAAGATAAGAGCTAGTACTCCCAAATGTGCTTCTTGTCTGGACTACCTCACAAGGCTGACATTAAGCAAGAAGTGTCAAAATCTAGGAAGCCAAAGGAGGAGTGAATATAGATTTTAAGGGTCAGAACTTAAACGTCTTGGCAAATGCTTCCATCTTTACTAAGGATAACAGAATACCCTCAAAAAAGTGTGTGGGTGAGGTGGAAATGAATGACTGCTTTGTATATATTCTTTCTTTTTTAAAAATGACACTCATTTGTTCCTTTCAGATTTTGTTTGCCTGGTTGAAAACATGGGCTATGAATATGAGTATCCATCATCAAAAATTATAGAGAAAATGGGTTTTTGTAAGCTACATACATGACAACTTTTAATTTTTTATGTGACTGCAAAAGGTCAACTAAAGTTTCGGGCCACATCAGCAGAAGCAGCATTTCTAAATCAAAGGAAGTCATAGTTTCACTTTCTCTGCATGGATCAGATCCGGCTTCAAGGATTGTGTATAGTTTTGGGTGCCATTGTTTAAGAAGGATTTGAGCAAATGAGAAGATAATAAATGTCAGTCTGGCCATGGAGTTGAGCAGCTCAAGCTAGTCAACTCCAGCAGAGAGGCTGCTCTACAGAGGCCACAACCATCTCACCCCTTACCTAGAATTCAGCTTCTTTTAAAGGTTTCACATTCTGGCAGTGTCTTTGAAAGCCACAAGAATCTCCTGGATGTCTACGGCTATTTGCCCTCCTCAGTTTGTAAGACTTGCAGTTATAAAAGTCAAAGAGACATTTCAAGCTGACATTTAAGAAAACAACACATACATACACACACTGTATATATCATTGCCAAAAAAAGAGCTCTTGTTAGCTTAAATATTGGCTTATTGCTAGTGACTTTGGCAGCCTTTCACAAATCAGTTAAATTATACTTAGTTTGTGGATGTCAGTGCCATATGCTTGGAGTCTAAAAGAATTGCCAGGAAAAAAAGTATGAGACAAATTGTGACTATAATCGATTACTCTAAGCCACTATTCATTTTCAAGCAGACAACATTTGGGTTTTAGAGGAACTTAGAGAATCTGAATCATCAAGAAGAGGGGGATATGATTATTTTTTTTAAAATCTAGATTGTACCCTGCCCCTTAGGGATGAATTTATTATGCATCATACTCCAAATTTAACTATAATTGCCTTGTCGGGGTTACATCAGTTCAAAGTTGCATTGGCTAGTGTATCAGCAGGGAATAATACTTTAATAGCATATGGCTTGGCTATCTACAGAAAAATTGGGGTGGTTTTCATTACAGTGTCAGCTTGTGGCATTATTAATAGGATGAGTTTTAGATTGAATGTTGCACTCTGTTCTTAAAAAACTGAGCAAAATCATGTGCCAAGCCAACTTTGGGTCAACAAAAATTCAGTTCTTCCATATTTATACACATGTATATATGTGTGGTGTGCCAGTTGTACCCATTCCGGGTTCATGAGGCTCTACTCACAGTTACTCGTGCCCTGGTGACCTTGAGAATGGACTACTGGCATACACTTTAGATGTGGCTGGCCTTGAAGAACATCTAGAAGCTTTCACTAGTGCAAAGTGCAGCAGTACAAGCAGTTATGAGTGTGTCTAGAACAATACATGTTATATCTCTGCTTTGCAACTGTAATGATTGCCGATTTGCTTCTGGGTTCCTTAAGGTCCTGTTTTTGACTTTTAAAGCTTCACGTGGCAAGAGGCACCTCTCCACAATTACACAATTACATCTACCCATCCCAAGGGGTCCGGCTGGAGGGGAATATTATGGGTCTCTTCTGCTATGGGACTTAAGAGGCAAGCCTTTTTCTGTCACAGCACCCGCCCTTTGGAACAGGTTAAATTGGCTACAACCCAATTGGCATTCGGGGCATCCTTAAAATATGGTTTTTCAAGCAGGCCTGGGGAATCCCATGGAAATAGGAAGCCCATGAGATAACTAATTTACTTTCCCACAGTCGTATTTGTTTTTGTATTCGTTTTCAATTGTTGTTTTAGCTTTGTTTTTAACTATTTCATTGTATGCTGCCCAGAGACAGCTTGTGAAATAGGCAGGGACATAATTTAAATCAAATAAATAAATATAATATGAATTAGGCCTATATTCACATATTGGTGGTCTCATTTACCCCGTGCTTCTGCTTGTCATGAGGAAGTGAGTCGCATCTAAGAGCATTTTACTTTTGAATTTGATGACCAGCAGTGAAACTTGCAAAAATGACAGACTGAGGTATTCCACTGTAGACATTTCAAAGGATTTTTGAAGAAAGGCGAAAGAAGTTCACGGCTTACAAGAACAGAAACCATATCTGCTCGTATGAACATACTATTTAAAAGAGTTCTTAAAGAAGAAATATGTAAGAGGTGAAGAATAATAATTTAAATACTAGAAAGTAAAATAGAAGTTGTGAGCTATAACACAGAGATGAAAACTAAAGTGGGAATACAAATGATAAGCCAAGAGATGAAAAATGACCTGGATAATGATCCATTACTGGATTTACGAAAGAGAGAGCTGTTAAAGCTGAGAAGAAATTCCCAAGAAAATTTGGATGGCGATCAGATCTTATGACAGCATCTTAATGAAGCAAAGATTAAGAATGATGGGAGCAAAGGAAATGAGTATGAAGTTGACCTGCTCGATCGGGGTAAAAACAAAAAATACATTTATAACGTTCTGAGAACCTTTTATGGACTTTTGGCTAATCCTGGACAGAAACATTAATAATTTGGGGAGTGGTTGATGGATAAGGCTTGAGATATGAGAAGAAGCAATTCGTGTAATGTCATATCAAAAGAGAGAGACCAATAATAAATTTACTTGCACTTTTTTTTAAATAAAGAACATCATAAGTCACTTCTTTAAATGTTCTTTCCTTTTTTTCTTTTCTACCTGCACTTTTTCCTTTCCTTTCTTTCTATTCTTTTGTTTCTCTTGGATTTCAGATGGTTTAATTTTCTTTTTTACTATTGTAAAACCTTTAATAAAAAGTAATTTAAAAAGGAAAAAAAAGATCAACACTTTCCCTACCCCAAAAAATTAGATGATTTCAGGGGGCATTTCACTCACCCCTGTCCAAAGCAGATGTTTTGCACCAAGCATGTTTTCCACAGTACTCTAATTTTTAAATAATATTGAAGAGATTGCATTAGATTCAAGAGTGGGAGTTGTGCAGTCCAAAGGCTGGCTCAAAATGTTTAAAATCTGTGAATTTTAGGGTAGTTGTCTTTTCCTGAAATTGCTTGGTTATCTCGCTTTGTTATGTTAACCATATAATTATGGATAACGAAGCCTGCTCACATTAAACTTAGTTTTTGCAATTTGACTGCCAAAATGAAAACATTTTATGCATTTAAGACAGCATAAAAATCAGGCTAATGGTTCATATTACTGCTTGTTCAGTTTGTTGATAGCTCTCTAGGATTTTGGGTAAGTGTTTTTTCCACAATTACTAGTGGCTTCTTGAATGAAGATATGCTGGAGATTGAACCAACATGCTAGGATCTATGACAACTCACCGTGGCCAACTCACCACAGCTAACTCGCTGCAGGACAAGAGTTACACTAATATCAAAGAACTAGTGGAATAGAATCATTAAAGAAAGGATGCAAACAGAGGGACAGAATGAAATGTGAATAGAAAAAAATAAAATATTCTTTATTTATTTTAAATAATTAAATAAATTGTTAAATTGTCCTGCAGCGAGTTGGCTATGGTGAGTTGGCTGTGGCAAGTTGTCCCATTCCCTACATGCTACATGCAAAGATTATATTTTAGGACCGTACTAATGAAGTAGCGCATATGCCTGTGATGGTATATTATTTTTATTTATTTAAGAAAATTTGTATGGCCATCTAACTCTACTTTCAGTGACTGTGGGTGGCTTACAAAGGTAGTAATAGCAGTGTAAGACACAACAGGAAAAAAACAACAACTCACCAAGAGTGGGGTCATACTCCCATATGAACCGTTTGGTCAGAAAACGTACAACGAGAGCTATAGGAAAGAAAAATATATCTGGTGAGTTTATGACGCATAATAGCCCAAGTGGTTTAAAGAAGTACAGTTAAAATAAACTCTCAGTTCAGCTTATTTCTCCAATTTGATAACCTCTTAATATATCGAACTGGAACACAAAGTTGTTTCAGGCTGTTAAAGTTCAACAGATTAGGGAAGGTTTGTGTTAATGAACAGTTCTTTATTTAATGGATAGAGGCAGATTTTTTAAAAACACAATTTGTACATCTACCCTTTCACGAACCATAGAAGACAGAATAGACTGCCGTACACAGTCAAATTTATACTTTTAGAATTTGTTTTTAATGGTTTCCGTGCTAAGTTAAGCATATGGCAAATGTGCTTTGGCTCTGTTCTTACATACATTGCAATTTCAATTACGTTTTGCAAAAATTTCAACTATGGCCATGTTCTGGATTAGAGATTTGACAACTGATCCTTTTGAATTTTGCAAACAACACTTAAAATCAACAGAAACCATAATTGGTTCTGTAAAACTTAATTTAGGGAAAATATAAATTAAATTTGAGGAACAAAAATTCAAAACCATGTAAGAAAAGTCATAGCAGTTAATTGGGTTATTTTTCCCCATAACACAGTCTCACATTTTATTTCATTGCTAGACATATCCCAGATTTCCTCAGGACAATATATACTATGTTTTCACCATTTTCTCCTGACAACAGAGAAAATTGGCTTCAATCTTTACTGACAGTGATTCAACACTTGGTGTATTTGATTTGTTAAAAAAAAAAAGAGAGAAATGAAAACATATCATGGCTCTCAGCTTTTAGCAGCATCAAAGAAAGAACCAGTAAACTCTAATGTTTTTTTAATCCGTTATGATATGTTCATCTATCATCAGCAGGAGATGCAAAATTTTGTTAAGAACATTTTAGTTGAATTAACTCTCAAAGAGTTCAAGTAAACATTCTTAAGAAGACCCCAAATTGACTTCAAACCTTCTGCAGCTTCCAGAGCTGTAAATCTGTCTCTACAAAGCTTGAAGATACAATTAACAAAGATAAAAAATAAATTCAGGATCTGAGTATTTTCTTAAGATGATATATGGAATATATGTCTAAAAAGATTGTGCAAACCAGCTGCAAATTGCTTGTTAGATTTTCTTCTTGTGTTGCCCCTTGGCTTTTCAAGTTTTGATGGAGATCTATCAATCCTACTCACTAGTTCATAATCAAACAATCCCAGAGTTTCTTTTGCAAAAACAGGGGTTTTAGTCTGTAGAACAACAGGTGCTATCTCTGATTACAGGTAGTCCTCAACTTACAACCATTCATTTAGTGAACATTTGAAGTTGCTACTTGCTACGGGACAATTCAGCGAGTCAATTTAATTATTTAAAATAATTTATTAAAAGATTATTAAAAGATACTTTAATATAGTTTGTCATTCACATTTTATTTTGTCCCTTCTTTGGCATTCTTTCTTTAGTGATTCTATTAGACTATTCCTTCAATATTAGTGTAACTCTTGTCCCACGCGGCAAGTTGTCCCATGGTGAGTTGGCCGTGGCGAGTTGTCATAGACCCTACCTTTTGCAGCCTTTTGACAATGGGGAAGCCATGTTACTTACTTAACAACTGCAGTGATTCACTTAACAATTGTGGCAAGAAATGCAGCACAACTCACTTAACAATTGTCTTGCTTAGCAATGGAAACTTTGGGTTCAATTGTGGTTGTAAGTCAAGGACTACCTATATATGAAAATCACCCTTCTCTAATATTGCTTTCTACATGTGTCCAGTTACAAATGCCATCATCCACAATAAGGACATTTTCCCTTCCACGCGTGCAACACATCTGAAAAGCAATACATTGAGAAAACTATTTCAATGTATATAGAACAACATTTTATAGAGCAACATATACAGTATATAGAGCAACATTAAAAAAAAAGAAATAATGAAAAAAAGGTGAAAAGTCAGTTTCTAGCACCAATAACTGATTGGTAACTTTGCTTGGATGTGCCTATTTAGTATAATTACTAAATGGTAATATTTAGTAATAATACTAAATTGGTGTGATCAGTTTTATTTGATCCAATTGAATTGGCACAATCAGTTATATTTGATCGGCTCCCCATTTCTGTTTTTTTGATTTGGAAAAATCTTGAATATGCATGTATATGTGTGCTGTTTCTAAAAGTAGGCATGTATAAGTATTTTGATCTATTCTATCTAGCTCTGAACCCCTCAGTCCATAACTCAATACAACTGTCAGTATCACATGCTTGGGTGAAATTATCCACGGTTTCTTACTGAAATGGAACAAGAGTCCATTTCAGAAATACAGCACAATCAATAAATCAAAATTGCAAATGACAGGTGGATTTTTCATGGTCCGTATGACAAAATGGCTCCTTTACTTTCTTTTGTGGCTCTGACATGTGAACCTAAATCATCCAGTGGTCAGGCTTGTGTCAGAGTGTGTGCTTAGTGGTAGTAAAAAAATACAAGGTTGGGGGGGGGGGGGGGGCTCAGTT
>JANHFL010001642.1:179920-192725 GCA_032468155.1 Oxyrhabdium leporinum | reverse complement strand
AGAAGTAACTTAATCTTGCTACATATTAAAAATATTCTACAGCATTGAATATTTGGAAGCAATTGCTTCAAAGGGCAATAAATGATGGTTTTGTATTTACATGCCAGGCTATTGGCTTTCCAGACTATAAAGCCAGTTAGTGGGAAATATTATCTACAGTTTCCATGTTTTGATTGAATTAATTTGAATTTCTGAGCTATCAAAGACTTGTATAGCCTGAACTTCATTTTTGTTTTAATGGCCCCTGACCAATATTCAGCAATTATGTCAGAATATTTATATTCAGCAATTATCATAGCATCAAACACTTTTTTGTCCCCCTTAAACTATGAAGCAATATTTCTTAAGCACTTGGTACCTGAGGTATTTCTTCTTAATTTTAGCTTTATTTTATGAAATCAAAAATCAACATCAAGGAGGTTGTAGAGAAATTGTTGTTCAGAATATGCATGTATCCTGCTGCCACAAACTACATGGGGAAGTTATGGGACACTGAAGTGATTTTCAATCTCTGTCTGTCATACACAGAGTCCAAATCAAATCTGGATCCATAAAAATAATTTTAGTTTGAGGGAGATGATATTATCCGCTTCAAGTTGTTACTCCAGATTGGAACCTTAAGCTTTGCTTTATCCTAAGATAATAAGGAAAGTTGTTATACAGTTTAGGAATCATTGCTGGAAGATGTTTTTGTTTTCCACATGAAACCTTAAAGGCTTACTATTTTCTGATATTCCTTGTAATCCATTCAGATCAAAACAGTCTTATCAGTTTTAAGTTTAAATTAAACTGTGTACAAAAGTTATCTTCTGTCCTAGAAAAATGAACTACTTGGAGTTAATACAGATTTCTTCAAAGGTTTGAACTGTGAGTAATGAATCTTTCAGACAGTTAATTCAAGCAGAATTGAAATAGAATGTACCTAAATATTTCCAGCAACTAAGGGCTAAACCTTCCTAACTTGAATATCTCCAAAATTCTTGGAAATAACAGTTGGATAAAGCTAAAGGAGAAAAATATCTGACTTTCATTTTTTTTAAAAATGGTAAAGGAATTGGCAAAATACCATTTACTTTTAAATCTGTAATTATAACTTCATTTTAGTAGATTGACTTCTTACAATTCATTACTTTATTAAATTATTAATGAATTGACTATGTTGAATGTATTTAAAGACTAAAGCATACGGTTTCACACTAAAGTAGACCAATCAACTATTTTTAGCAGCATATCTTAGGTTGTTTGTACAATGACAGCAAATGTGGTAAACAATGTTATATTTCTTCAAGGAACAACAATTAAAAGTATGTAAATCTTATTCTAATTGATTTAGTGATGAATGAACAATCAATAACTTTTACATGCAATCTTTCTCTTTTTAAATTATAGGGTTTTTATACATTTTTTCCAATAGAGTAAATGATTAGTGCACGAATAGGTTTATCTCTTCTTGGTTATAGGTATCTGCAGGATTTGATGAAGTGGGAAATTTGACACAATTACAGAAAGTAAGATACAGCCAACTACTGTATGCTATAACACATTTAGATATATAGTGCTACCTTTTTCTGGGCTAGTCGTGGTTAATTCAGTGCTGTCATTCCAATTTGATTGATGTTATTCTTTAGCAGTTTTTTCTCCCACCTGCAGCATTCAATATTGAATCAGAGATCTTATCCATACAAACCAATGACTTTGCTAGCAAGCAACACCAAGGGCTGTCCTGTGTTAGGCAGAGTGAGATAGTAATCTCAGGTAGCAAATGCCGAAAGGCAATAAGAAGATGGGGGGGGAAAGCTATATTATTTTGCTTTTACTAAGCTAGTCAACAGGAGAGAATGTTTTCCCTTCCCCAATGCTGAAACCATATTGCACGTATGGTTTTGAATTTTGTGCCCAGAACAGCGGAAGATGTCTTTCGATTCTTTTAGGTGTGCCTAATTTATTCTTAATAGTTACTATCACATTGTGAGCTGCGGTGTTAGTAGTTGAGCTCATCCATTATATTAAGGCACAAAGCACCTAATCATCTTGTGGCTTACAATGTGTATAAACCCAGATATGGGAGTGCGGTTAAGATGCTGGGTTGTTGACCAAAATATCTGCAGTTCAAGATCCAAGCATCACATGATAGGGTGAGCTCCCGTTCCTGCCCCAGCTCTTGCTAACCTAGCAGTCTGAAAGCATGAAAATGCAAGTAGATAGGTACCACTTTGGTAGGAAGGTAACAGCATTCCATGCACTTTGGTGTATAGGCATGCCAGCCACATGATCACAGTAACATCCTCAGATAATGCTGGCTCCCTCGGCTAGGAAACGGAGATGACACCATCCATTAGGGTCAGACATAACTGGACAGGGGAAACCGGTTTTACTTAACCTAAGCATGGTGTATGAGGAGGCATGTAGGGAAGCTCCAATTGAAGAAGAGACAATGACTGTAGAGGTCTGTGGGGAATTTTTTGTCATTATTATTATTGATATTTATTAGCTGTATACATTACACCTTTCCAGAGTTTCACCTGGGATGGCAGATCGTTTGAAAAGAAAGTATCTGGAGCCTTTGTGGCCAGAATAATATATCAGGCTTGCAAAGCAAAATAGGCTATCCAATTTCTAAATGCATAAACAGATAAATAAAATATGGAATACTGTCAGATCTACCAGCTTTGGCTTGGCACCTTGTCGGCGTTCTGTCATCAATTGGGGAAGGAAGTGGGGGGAAATGGGCAATAACATTGAGGAAGAACAGAGCATTTTGGAATCTGGTTTGTACTGGTGCCCTGGCATCTTCAAGGCCATTTGCCCTGAGGGTAGAATTTCACCAGCCCAAATACCTCAGAGTTTCTCATAATATCTCAGGAGTGCTGGATTGGCTATGCACATTTGGACCAAGGGAGATGGCTAGGGGAAACCAGGGGTTTTAGTTCTATATTGGCATGTGGAAATTTTGGATTCCACTTGATTCTACTTCAATCAGCATCTTTTAGTAAAAGTGCTTTTTCACTTCCACCAAATGGAGTTGAGAGTTTTACTTTCCTACGGGATCAGACTGGGACATCAGTCTGACAAATGCGTTTTGGTTTTCCACATTGTTGTTATGTAGAAGCAATAAAGTAATTAGGGATATGAGGCGCCTGACAAATAATCACATACAGGTAGTCCTCAACTTACGCCCACAATTGAGCCCAAAATTTCTGTTGTTAAGTGAGACATTTGTTAAGTGAGTTTTGCCCCATTTTATGACCTTTCTTGCCACAGTTGATAAGTGAATCACTGCAGTTGATAAGTTAGTAACCTAGTTGTTAAGTGAACCTGGCTTTCCCATTGACTTTGCTTGACAGAAGGTTGCAAAAGGTGATCACATGACCTTGGGACACAATAACGATCGTAAGTATGAACCAGCTGCTAAGCATCTGAATTTTGATCACATGATCTTGGGGATGTGTAAAGGTCATAACTGAAAAATGGTCTTAAGTAATTTTTTTCAGTGCTGCTGTAACTTTGAATGGTCGCTAAATGATCTGTTGTAAGTTGAGGACTACCTGTAATTCAAAATATGCAATGATTCCTAGTGGCATCTAGTAGGACAGTGTTTTCTGTCATGGCCATTGCCCTGTGGGTTATCATTTCTCTTCCCCTCTCTGCTCCAAGATGAGGCTGGCTCCAATCTTGTTGGCCTTTCAAAAGGGCTTGAAAACATTGTTTGATCAACTCACCTGGAGATCTCTTGAGCGTGGAGCCTGCTAGATGGTTATATGATAGTTTATTGGAATTCACTCTCTTATATGATTTTTTTTCAGCAGTTGTATCTTTTAATTTATTTTTGTTGTATTTTAATGGTTCTTAATGTATTTGGATTGTTTTGTTATGCACCCATCCTGAGTCACAATGTAAGATGAGTGGCTAAACAAATGTGGTAAATAAATGAATAAAATCTCTCTTGCATGCCACTTTTAACATAGTTGTGGTTGGGAAGGCTAATAGCGTGTCATGCAAATAAAAAAAGTTGGCTAATATTGATCCTCGGGTTCATTCCAAACTTAAACACGCCCTTAATCAAGTACATTTCTTGGTCAAGAAACTTGCATTGGAGTTTCCTCTGCCTTCTGTGACATTGAAAGAGCAACTCTAGGCTTTTATAATAATATGGGATTAGAACTCACGGTCTTCAGTTTCCCAGGTCTCCTTTGCTGCCATGCTCACTCCCATCCTCAGAAACAGAAAGGCTGATGCCACGTAAAATATATTTTTCCCATAGAGAAATACGCTGTTCGATTTCATTTGTAAATGTTGGACAGATTTGCCTCAGTGGCGCAGTGGTTAGAGTGCAGTACTGCAGACTACTTCTGCTGACTGCTAGCTGCCTGCAATTTGGCAGTTCAAATCTCACCAGGCTCAGCCTTCCATCCTTCCGAGATGGGTAAAATGAGGACCCAATTTGCTGGGGGCAATATGCTGACTCTATAAACCGCTTAGAGAGGGCTGTAGAGTACTGTAAAGTGGTATATAAGTCTAAGAGCTATTGCTATAGTATTGCGACATATTATGGTTCACCTTTTAGTATCACAGTTTTTCAGAATATCTTATTCCAAAGCATTAAAGCAAGGGGAAAGAAAGAGTTCTGTTGTTGCTTTGCTTCACAACTGGCATTATTTCCTGCTAGTAGAGTCGTATTTATGGCTCTATCATTCAGTTCCCCCCAGTTCTTTCAGATACTGAACCAATTTCTAATTAGGTCTTTTTCTAAGTCCTGTAATCAAAAAGAGGCTTCCATTTCAATTTTCCATTTGGTGTCTTCTGCAGCAAACATAACAGTTAATGTGACTATACATTTTAGCAACAGTAAACCCAGAAAAAAATCACTTTAAAACTTTCTCATCTTGCTTATTTGGTCACATACCACATATTGCTACAACATTTCTTCCCTTTCACCGTAAGCACAGGAAATTATTTCAGCTAGCTTTATTTTTGGAGTATTACTGGAAGATAAAACTAGTAGAAATCAGGAATCAGTGCTGCACTGTAATCTTTCAAGCATGCTTTTTGCAAAATGCGAGGGGAAAAGTCCATATTAAAATGACAAGCATGAAGTACAGCTCAAAAGAAAAATTGATTTCATGCCTGTTGTACTTGACAAGTTATTTTAGAATGGAATATATGGACTGTCACTAAACGGTGTAAACTATTCTTTGTTGGCTACAGATAAATAGATCTCAGAAAATACCTTTTTTTTTCTGAGGGGATCCAGCAGAATATTGAATCTAAGCATGTTTTCTGCCAAGGGACTTTTGCTTAATGCTTACAAAACTGTGCTTTGCTTTATCTCACTGAGAAAAGCCCAGGATAATAAAATGTGGTTCATGTGGAAAAGTGTGGTATAGGTAGTCCTCAACTTACGATCACAATTGAGCCCAAAATGTATGCTGTTAAGTGAGAAATTTGTTAAGTCAGTTTTGCCCCATTTATGACTTTTCTCACCACATTTGTTATGTGAATCATTGCAGTTCTTAAATTAGTAGCATGTTGTTAAGTGAATCTGGTTTCCCCATTGCTTGTCAGAAGTTCACAAAAGGGGATCCGGGACACTATAACAGTCATAAATGTGAGTCAGTTGTTAAGCATCCGAATGTAAATCATGTGACCATGGGGATGCAACAATGGTCATAAGTTTGAAAAGTGGTCATAAGTTACATTTTTCAGTGCCGTTGTAACTTTAAATGGTCACTAAATGAACTGTTGTAAGTCGAGGACTACCTGTATTTCTAAGAGCCACATGGGGTAGAGCTTTGGATCTGGGCCTTCCTTTAGTGGGAGAACTGATAAACCACCCTAACGTCAAGCACAGGAAATCAGGAGTTCAGTCAGTTCAGGTGAATATATAGATTTATTGTATGCTAAAGATTCTCTACAAGAATCTGAACTACTAATGGTAAAGTGAGTTGGCAGTAGATAAGAGTCAATGGAATTCAAGGTGGGCTGGATTTACATCTCCTATGGGCGCAAAGGGATTCAAGAATGATGATGCACTTAACTCCTCCCTCAGGCTCAGCCTGGTCATCTCCTACATACAATGTAGCTATCATTCTACCCATGCCACTACACATGTAGCTTTGTAAATACAGAACAAATGCCCACAGGCATTTGGAGACAAGTTATGGTTTGAAGACAGTGGACTTGAAACTGATTTATCTCTTTTTAAAATACTTTTATTTATACTATTTAAACATTTTCTAAAAGTGAAAGTGGATGGGGACTCTCAGTTACTACTTGCTGATTTGTTAAAAGTATCATAGAAATGGCTTTACCCATTGAAAGTGAAACCACAATAACACTGTCAGAAGATAAATTAGATTGATAGTGAGGAATTCAAATTATTTATTGAGCCAAGTACCACCCTAGAATGGAAGGCACAGAAAAAGCTAAGGCATCAATAGTTTTATCTGTTCCTATCTGCTGTTCATATTTGTCTAAAGGTCTTCTAGTCATTTCAAGATAAGTTTTCATCTATTTAAAATCAAATTAATGGAGCAGGAAAGTCAAGAACCTCTCCCCTCATCCCAAGCCTTGACTTAATAGAAATACCAGTTTACAGTTGAAAGCATGCATTTCTGAACAAATCTGCCAGCCCATCCTGATATTAAATGCATGCAACTCAAGCTTAATCTCACAGGGAGCTGTGATAATATAGCAGCACTAACAAGCTGCCTGTTTTTCCTGCCCTGTGAACTTACCAGCTCAATTACTCCCAACTGACTCCTCCCACCAACAAGAGCAGTTAAACCAATCAGAAAGCTTCCTAATTACCTTGTTTAATGTTATCTGTGATCCCTGATGTGTTGCTTTCTTAAATAAGCCAAATTCATAAACTGCATTTATTACATCTCTGGCTTGTTAGGAGAGGACCTAGGCACGGATCCTCTTAAAAAAAAATTCAGAATCTCAGTTTTCTACTTCACTTAATTTTCATCAGCATGAGAATCCAACAATAGTGATGACTGTTATATTTGTTATTATTTGCAAACTAGTCTTACTCTAACGCACTTGAAAGAAAATCTTGTTCAGTGTAACTAAAATTCATTGTGTATACTGCTGTGTTCTCAGGTTTACTATGGTCATTCATTGTTCCTTTTTAAACAGCAAGAAGAATAGCAACTGAATGCTTCTTGGAAAGAGTAATTTATTCAAGTACCACTTTATTTAAATTAGACATGGAAGAATAGAAAAGACATTTCTTTCGTAGATTATTTGCTGAAAGATTTAAGACTAAAGTTTCAAGAAATTTAAGAATAAAGGTTCTGAAGAACTTCTGTCTGAAGCCCAAGTAATGGGATCATGATTAAATTAACTTGCAGGTATTCTGACAATAAATCGTTCCTCTTCAACACCACTAGAAATAGAAGCATTTGGTCACTACTCTTCTGAAGGGTTTTCATTTATGATGGATAGCATTGAAAAAAAAATCATCACAGATAATTCATACCATATTGGCTAAAATTAAAACATGAATATTTTATAGATATGATTATAGAATGAAAAATACCACATGGCACTCAGACATTTCCACATACTAAAAATAAAAGAGAAAGAGATGCTAGAATTGATCTTGACTTCTGGTAGATGACAGTATAAAACTGGCTTTCCATTCTTAACTTCTAGGATGTTGTTTGACCTTCTAGTCTAGCCACTAGCACTGAAATTCCCAGATGGTCTCCCATCCAGGCATAACAACTGTTTTGTCCCTGAACGTAAGATAGTACATAGTACATAAGAGACAGAATGGAGATTCTCAGTCATCCATGTCATGGTTGTCCCAAAGGTACTTTTTCAAGAGGCAAAGTTGCACTTTCTGTTTTTTCTTTGGAGACGTTTCACTTCTCAGCCAAGAAGAGCTGAAGAAGCTTCTTGGATGAGAAGCAATACGTCTTCAAAGAAAAAACAGAAAGGCCAGCTGCATCTTGACAAAGCACCCTTGGGATAGGAGACAGAAAGAAAAAAGAAAGAAAACGATCCAAATATACATTTTTGTCAAATGTGAATACAAGTGTTATAAGTAATTCATTTGACATTAATTTCAATTATTAGATTCAAATTATATATTAAATTTTCTTATTCAGAAAATGCTAGTAGGGCAGCTCTTGAAGAGTATCCATAAGCTTCACCTGGTACAGAACGCAACAGTGCAGGGCATTTTTTTAGTTTCTAGAAGAACAGATCTTACACCTTTCCTCCGCTAACTGCATTGGTTATCACTCTGTTTGTGGATCCAATTGAAGGTGCTGGTTTTGACCTTTAATGCCCTGCTTGGGATGTGGCCTGGTTATCTGATGGGATTGCCTTTCCCAGTTACATTTGTCCATTCTGCAGCAGAGAAGATATGATGCAGGTCCCATCAAATAGAGAGCTACGTTTGGCAGATCCTAGGTGGCAGGCCTTCTCTGCTGTGGTGCCTACTTTATGGAATATTCTGTCTTTGTCAATTGAGGCTGGCTTCATCCCTGTTTAATTTATGGAAATCCTTCAAGACTTGAGGATCCTAGGGAACTGGTGAAATATTGAGATGGCTCCACTGGTTTTAATATCTGCTCTTCGCCCAATATTCTATTTATTTTTCTCTTTGCTTTTATAATTGTAGAGCTTTTAATGCTAATTTGTTTTGTAAATATTCTTTTTTTAGCTTTTTCCATTTTTTCCCCTCCTTTGTTATAATTTGTTCATAGAGTGACCCTCAGGTCAGATGGTCAGAGCTTGGCATAAAAGCTCTGATTATTTTTGATATAAGGCAACAGAGATGAGCGGAAAAATTGCTTTAAAAAATAAGAGTCTGGCTTCATACAGGGCTCTGAAGCCATCATATTAGTTTAATTGGCATTAAACTGGCAAATCTCTTTGAAAAAGACTTGGAAGGAAAAGGACCCTCCATTCTCACAACACATATATCTCCAGCGTAGTGACCCACATTTTGAGAAATGTTACCTTAGATTCCAAAAAGAAGAAAATATACCATCTCTTATTTTTTTTTAGAATCAATTGTTGATCTTAATTTTTCTATGAATAGGTAGCAGCTGTATCAGATTATTTCTATACTGGAGCATTCTGAAAAGTTTACAATCTATGTAGCTTTTCGATGATACCACAGTAGAACTTTCACTTACTTTGTCCTGAAACTGGACAAGTCTAAGTCAGTTCTTTAAATCCTACCTGTGCCTAGAATAAAAAGAAAAATAATATGTGCTGCACTTATACATCCATTGGAAAGGAGTAATAATGTGTGTGCAACATGAAATCACAACAGAACTCACATTGATTTAACATACTTGCATCCTATGTTGGGATGCAAGTAGAAAAGAGTGCACTATACATGTTCAGTATTTCTGCATCATCATTGTTACCTATAAATACTTTTAGAGTACATTTGTATGCAGCTTTTCATTTCCCCATAATCTGTTCACCTAAATCAAAGAATAATGCAGAGTGACAACAAAGCCACACGGAGTGATAGCAGACCTTTCCAGTCTATACTCATCCATGAGACTTATACCATGCCTGATTCAATTTTACACACATACATAAAAACATGTACTTTAGACATATATTTTTAAAATGTGGGTATCTCTAAAATGACCCTTAGTGTGCATTGCTTTGCCTAGTTCAAAATGGATGCTTCAGCAATGTCTGCTCTGAGCATACATCTTGATGTTCAAAAGAATTTGAGGGGACTTTAATGTGTGATATCCTTTGATATGAAAAGACTGCGAGAAAATGATTCTTTTTATCTACAAATTGGTACTAGCTTTCCAAAATCCAAAATTGTTTATTTGCTTTACAGAAACCGTAATTTCAAAGCCTAACTATCCTGCAATGACATATACTTTCAGACACTTACCTGAACTTATACTGTGTTCTGCCGTCAATGCAGTAGATAGACTTAACAGTAGAAAAATGTGCATGCATCATTCATCAGTTCATACATAGATCTGGTATAGTGATGTAGATAAGTACCATATAGGAAAACTTAGAGAAAAACTCTAGCAAACATTTACAGCAATAGAAAAACAATCTACTTATGGTTCATTAATCATGGTATATGTTACTGAAATAATTGAAAACATCCCTGTAAATACAAGTTTGCTTGTTTCTTTAAATTCACATAGAATTCAGTTTTGCATACTTTGCACTCTGTGAATGTTAAAACTCGATTGGAGTTCCTCTGCATTTGTCCTTCTACAAGTTTTCATTCCCCTACCTCCTCTTGATAGTAATGACTGTCATGGTTTAATTTTTTTTCCCTCCAAATGGACTCTTTTATGTTTTCTATTTACTTCCCCTGGAAGAATAATTGAGCACAGGAATTACACTTCCTGCAAAGTTCCAAAAGGCTTTCTTTTTAGTATTCAGGTAATATATAATTAGATGGTTCAGGAAAGGATGTATACTCCATGTTTTACCTATTTATATGTAAGGATTGGATTTTATTTGAAATGAAAGGCGTAAACTCTGGATCTAAAAACTAATAGAATTCAGGTGTTTACCTGCTGATCCATAGCCTTTAGGTTAGATTGCATGTCAACCCAGCAGTCAGCTTGTAGAACAAAGAACATTTTTGCACAAAAAGATTTCTGGTAGATGCAGCCGACCAGAAGATTCAGAGAATGGTTCTTGTGGGTTATTATCAGAAATATTTTCTACTCTATCTGATTGCTGTAAAATCCTTGGGAAAGAAACCTACTCAAATAATGTTGGCTTGTGAACCATACAGAAAAACTGTTATCCTATATTTCACCATAATGTGATGTTGTATCTTGCAAAATCTATCACTAGTAAGGCCACACAATATATAGAAACCTACTTCCTTTAGCTGACATTTACTATTTTTTATTATTTTAAACATCTGTGCACCATTCCACATCAAATCAGATCCCAGGCAGATCTAATAAAAAAAAATCATAAGCAGTCTATCAAATATACGTGATTTTAAAAACATAAAATTATATGAAGGGAACAACATTAAGAAAACTAGAAATTAGATTAAAGTGAGTAAAACTATATAGTAAAACTGTACAGTAAATATTATATAATAAACATGATTTTTAAAAGAGGGCTGTCATTGTGATGCTCCTATCATTTTGGTTATATAAAGTATTCAATTTTTAAAAACCACTTGAAGTTAATCATGGAAGATCTTAATACTTGGCCAATATGTGTATTTGTATAATGACTTGTTTGTCTAAATACACTGCAATGAAAGCAGGTCTACTGTTAGTTTTGGTAGTTGACTCAAGCAAAAACAAGATTCCCACAGATACTTCTTAAACAAGATTTATTGAATAGGTAAAGGGATAACTTTTCAGAAATTTCAGCCCTGGACCTCTTTCAATATACTGTAGAACCAATTTGTCCTTTGGTTCGATAAAACAGAGGCTTTTCCATCTTTATTCAACAACATTCACCACATGGCTGGCCTCTTCCTAGATTATTGAGGAATGTGTAGGTAGAGATTTTCTTACTTTCTTTTTTATAACTTTATTAGTTTTTTTAAAAAAACATATATAGTTAGTTAAAAGATAAACGGAAATAGAAAAGTAGGAAAAGAAAAGGCTTAGAAAAGAATAAAAGTGCAGAAAAGAAAAAAAAGTAAGCGAAATAAAGAATGACTTCCAACTTTTTTGGATATAGATATAAGAATACATCAAACTCTTGCTCTAACATTTGTTACATTGTTTCGATAATCCCATAGAACGCTAAGCATCAAATCCAAAAATCAATTTTTCATTTATTTCCGTTTCTTTAAAAATGTCCAGTAATAGTTTCCAAACAGAAATAAAGTTTGCCAAAATCTTTTCTTAGATCAAGGCTATCAATTTCACTGTCTCCAACAATGCCTCCAAAGTTTTTTACCCATGTGTTCATACAATCTTTAACTTCTTGTCCTTTGTTTCATTTTCAATACGTTTTTATATGTTATATCAATAGTACGATCCTCAATTGTACAAAGCTTTAGATCAAATTCAGTTTTACCCCTTTCAAATTCATAATTCTTCTTACCCCAACTTAAATCTTTCCATTAACTGAGTATAGGTAAGCCAATGTCATATAAAACCTTCTAACTCCAAGTTTTCACTTGTTTTAAGTTAAATTTTCCTTGAGAACAATTCAACAGGTTAACTGTTTTTGTTTAACTGTAATTTTCCATCTAAAAAAAGGCTTATTGAAGGGACAGCTATAAAAGGATTTTAGGAGACAATTTTGCCTTGTATCTATTCAAAATTCTCAATATGACTCAGGATTTCTGAGAACTTTTAATAATTCAAATACCTAATCATTCTGCATTTGTTTTTTTTTAATAGAAGATTTTGTAGCCCTCATTATCTGCAAAAATACAGAAGAAATTAAAATCATTACAATCATTACAGCACATTATGACTACATTGAAATAATTGACAGTGTGCAGATAATACAAGTCACTGATTTAGTTTTTGGAGGGAAATTGTATCGGCTAAAAACCTATTAGAAGAAAAAATAAAATAATTTATGTATTGCAAAAAATAAATAAATCTGCATTTGTTTTTATCTACCTTCTATTTTCTCCAAATTGAAAAGAAGTTATTTTCCGAAACAATCCTAGAGCTCTTCTCATCACCAGCTTATCATATTTTGCCTGCAAGCTGATATTATGATATCGGTTGATAATTATTCTCCCTGGCTTTTAATCAGGGTGGGCCGCTTCAGGCGGACCCTTAGCGAAGATTCTGCGTGGTTCAACGAACTGCAAAATCCCACTCCTGGCTGGCCCCACCCACCCACC
>JANHFL010001642.1:163771-173942 GCA_032468155.1 Oxyrhabdium leporinum | reverse complement strand
GAAGAAGAAGAAGAAGAAGAAGAAGAAGAAGAAGAAGAAGAAGAAGAAGAAGAAGAAGAAGAAGAAGAAGAAATTATCTATTACCGGTACTTTGTTACATGTAACAGATAAAATAGAAATAAATGCTCAAACAAAGTTTGATTCATTTCAGTAAAGGCACCTAGATATGTCAGTTTAAACATATGAGCCTTGGGTGGTGAGTTTGTCCCAGAATATAATTTAGGTAAGATTGTTTGAAATTATGTAAATATTTTGCCTAATAGGAGTAACAAACACATGCTTTGTAAGCTAAAACCTGAAGTTCCATTGCTCTTAGAATGGTTTAGCATATGATATTTACATGTGAAAATGTCAAAAGAATGATAGATATTCTGTTGTCACTTAGTTTCGTCAGGAAATAAGAGTTTACCAAACTCCATGTCAGATAATCAGAAATGGAGATGCTTTACAAGTAAATTATTCAGATTCCTTAGTCTGGATTACGTGGCTTGCTTATTTGCCCTCCTTTATTGTCTTATATCTTGTGATGAAAGAAAGAAATTAATATGAGGTTCAGCACAAAGTAGTATGAAGTAAAATGGCTATGCTATACAGATGTATTGAGATGTGCCCATTATTACTAGCTGCTTGCTTTCCTAATCAGTTGGTTTCTTCAAGGGCAATTATCTATTGTAGATTACATTGCACAAATCTAGCCAATTTGGTGATGAAGGCATGAACAGACTTCCTGATCCAGAAACAGGTATGATTGGCAAACAAAATGGTCCTCCTGGCTGCAATTGCTTCCAGCTCTTCAAGCTAGATCAAGTGAATACAATTATTTACTAGGACCCACTTTCCTTAACATATAAGAAGTAGACAATAGCCTGGTTCAGAATGGGACCATAGATGAAATATTAATTCATGTGTTCAAATCTTGCATAAATATCCTCCCTATGATATTGGTGTGATAGACTGCTGTTAAACACACAGAGTTACTTAACAAGATCAACTTTGTAAAATAAGGTGATTGGTGGAAAAATTTGAATTCTCCATTCCAGAACTTAATTGCATTGATCGAAGTCAAGCCATCTCATTCTGGTTGCTTATTGTGCAGATAAGCCAGCATTCTGAAACAAATGGAGCTATTCCGAGTTATACATCTTTTGCTACAGACAGGTCATTTACCATGGCATATACTGCATGGAAGTAAGCCCCATGAATATAGCCATAAATGTTTGTCTAGGTTGCTTCCAAGATCTGCTTCCATAAAGCAAATCGTTTGCTTTTGAGGAAGTGCTTTTGCATTTTGCAAGAAGAAAAATTTAGTCTATTGAATTTAGTCATTCATTTCTTTGTGGAGTTTAAAATCTGAAGAAAATAACACCCAGTCATTTTAAAGTATGCTTTTCTATTTTCTTTGTGGTGTTGAGATAGTTTCTTCAATAAATATAGAATCTCATTTATTTCAGAAAACAATTTCTCTACTCACAAATCTTGAGTTATTGTTATTGTGAAGCTTTGCCTGAAGATTTTTTGAGCAACTTAATCTTGACACGTCCTAGTTTTTCCATCAGTGAAGTTTCTATTCTTCCTTTAATGGTTTTCAGGTTTACCTGTATTTTATTCTACTGCTACTGTGATTACACAAAAAGTTGGAAATATGATCAAGCGGTTAATTTTACTAGCAATATCTATTTTTCCATTATCACTGTAGACTTTAACTATATCAGAGAAATGTGTTAGCATAGATACAGATTTAAAAATTGATAGGATACCTGATTAAAATTCTGTTAGCACCCTGTATAAAATGTAAATACAACATAATTCTAGATAAAATCCATTTGCTAATGTTTTTCTTTAGAACAGAAATAGAAAAAAGGAAGGTAGTTAGACATGAATATCTGTGCTGCCTAGCTGAAACACAAAGAACTAAAAAACATTCAAATCCCGTTTTAGAGTTGAAACAACACAGGACATTTAGGATATCAAGGACTTATAAAAGGTTCTTCTATATTGATATAGCATAAGGTCCAGCAGAAAGACAAATCTCACCTCTTTATAAATCTGCCTTATGGCAACCAGTCAGATCTCCAAGTCATCTAGATAATTTATGATGCCTTCCAGATAACAAACCATCTTCTCACCTGAAACACAGTATTTAAGTTTTAGATCACGTCTTAAGATGGCCTGTTCAAGGGAAAAAAGCATGAAGGGAGGACAACACAGAAATAGCAAAACCTCAATTTAACGGCCCATTTGGTGGGAAGGGGCATTCATTAAATCTCAATTTATGTCGCTAATGTAATTTACATCTTTGGTTAAATTACATAATTGACATTTTTATATCATTCATATCCATTTGTGTCAATTACATAATGATGCAAATTATACAGAAATGACATGTCTGGAATTTGTCCTTTGTTTAGAGGTGAATTCTATTTGTCCATTCCATGCAATAGTAAATAGCTGGATAAAGGTCACAACAGATTAGCATACCTTAAAACAAATTTCATCACAATCAACTTACAACTTTTACTTTCTCTTGGAGAGGAGAGATTCTCCCCAGATTGATTCTCCATTATATCATAGATTTCAACCAAATTTTAGATACATTTCCTCTCAGTTTCTGTTTATCCCTAGGCCCTTAGCTCTTTCCCTACCCTGTGTTCAGACTGTCTTGTCTCTTCCCTGTTCAAACAGGGCTTATTCTCTTCCTGAAGATTTTCTTGGCTACAATTCTGTCTCTTTTTTTGATTCCAGCTCAGAGAAGGGCTTAGATCCCTTCTCTTAAAAATTACTTTACCAATACCATGACTTTTCCAGACTCCATTTTTTTCTATATCGGATGTTCTTGGTCCCTGGTGAAAGAGCTAGCTGTGCCTTGCCTGAGTGAATAAGAAGTCTTGAATGGAGCCCTGAGCATCAAGTTTTTGCTACACAGTATACCAATAGAAGTAGGTAAGGTCCTTGGACCCATTTCTTCTGAGCTTGGTTGTTTTCTTGCAGGTGTTTCTTTACTACACTAGTTAACATCATCAGTGCTAAAAGGGGAACAGAGATGGACAATGTTGCCTAGTGTGGTAATGAAATGTCTGCAAGAAAACAGCCAAGCTCAGAGGGCACCAAGGACGCCACAGTTGAACCCTGAACTACAGATATTGTCTTCCACTGGTATAATAGAAGTAGGATCTGTTTTCCACATATCTCCAAAAGGGATAATGTAGTGGAGTTTGCTGGTTGTTTATATACAGTAGTTTGTCCTCTCAGTCTTGGTTGGGGTATAGTTTCTTCCTTTATGAAAAAGGCACACACACACACACACATATCATTTAAAGGATATAAACAAAGGCCAAAAAAGGAAAACCAACAGCCCACAGCACATCATTATCAGCAACCAACATTCAGATGTGCAGAAAATAGCAGATAAACTCCGGGAAGAAACAACACCCTAGTTAAGGAACTATCAAGGAAGAAACCACACTTCAACCATAATTGGCAGGACAAATTGTTATATATAAACAGGCCAAACTATTTTATATAAATAACCAACAAACTTTACTCCCCTGGAAACTGATAATGTTACCTAACATGGTAATGAAACATCTGGCGGAAACAACCAAGCTCAGGGAAACCAAGACCCCACAGTTCATTCCTGAGCTACACATATTCTCTATTACTGGTTTCTGGGGAGCTGTTCTAAGATAGCTATTGGCCCTTGTGGCATCATTTTGTCACCTATCAAGCAATGGTACTGGGGTGGAAAGACCCAGCAATAAGATTTACTCCCTTTAGAATTGTTAGTCATAATATTCATAAAGGTTGGATGCCACTGTTCACTTTTTCCACATTTTTTCTCGTACTTTTTCTTTAAGTTGGAAAAGATTATAGCTCCCCAACTTGCCATATTTAGAGGGGAGGGAAAACATTATAGGAAGGGAATGTTTATGTTAAAAACAGCCACAAAGCCTGGATTTATTTATTTACATATTTGCATGCATCTTTACTACAGTGAAAGTGAGTGGCTCATTAAATCAGGTATGGTTCCCACCAGAGCTAACTGGGCCTGAAGCAGTATTTCAAATTCAAAGTACCTGTCATTTAAAGCAATGTTTGTGGTGTGAAATTACACCTCTCTGCCACTTAAATCACTATTTCCTATCTGAAGTCAAAAGTCATTGACATTTAAACCTGTCTTAGCAAAATTCTCTGTCAAGCAAAAGCAAACAGGAAACAAAAAACTAACTAAAGAAACAAATCAAAACACCGGATCTTGCCTTTTGGCATCTAAGAGACAGTGCTGATATGTTTCTAGCCACCCCTCCCCTACCAACGAGAAGATTGATTATTTATTTTGGGGGGGGGATGTTAGTTTCCTGCCTTTATTATTTTTATAAATAACTCAAGGTGGCAAACTTACCTAATGCTCCTTCCTCCTACAATTTTCCCTACAGCAGTTACCCTCTGAGTTAGGTTGGGTTGAGAGAATGACTAGCCCAAAGTCACCGAGTTGGCTTTCATGACTAAGACAGGACTAGAACTCACTGTTTCCTGGTTTCTACCTGCTGCCTTAATCACTGGACCAATCTAGAACGTTGGTCCTAATCCCTCCTTAATGTTAAATATTACTTACTCGCAATCCATCTTGAAATGTCCAGAATTGGAACCTTTAAGCTATGATATACTGGGATAAATTTTATTCCTAGCCATGGAGAACACATAACTGTAGGAGCAGAGCAGGCTGACCTAGAAGGCAATCATCAGTTTGGAGTCATTGTGTTGCCACAAAAGACCCAGGCTCACCGCCCAATAAATTTGGTTGACCCTTATCTAGCACCCATTTAGCTTTGACCTTCAATTGACTCAATCTTTGTGTATAGGTAGCAATAATAAATTCTTCTGTCCTTTGAACACAACAAATGTTCTTGGTTATTTGCACCTGACAACAACTAGATCAAAACACAGATGTGTCTGGGGAGAATCTGAATTTGTAGTGACTCTGGCCAAAAACAATGCTTTCACATCCATTATATGTACGTGATCAAATTTCCAAGTAAGCAGTTGCATGATATTTGCATGTAATGTGGACACAAATTCAGCATGCACAGTTTTTCATGCAAACATGTAAGAAACATTTAAGAAATTGTCCCACACTAGATAATTTTAGAGTGCAGGTTCTTTATTACAAACTATGTAAAACTTTGCTGGCTTTCTGTATAATGGCCTGAAAATGAAAGTGTGGAATATACAATTTATATTGTTGTTATAGCTTTGGACGGGAGGTATAACTTTATTCGCAATATGTTTTGGAAGAGATTGACAACAGTGCTTAGAAACTTGTGACCTTTCTGGAAAATTTAAAATTGTTTTTCACACTTCCAATACCAACTTCTTCATTTGGTAGAAATATGTTTAGAGAATTCAGATTGAATTGTAAGGTGTTACAAACCATCTGTTTTCATTTCATTACATACCTTTCTTCAGAAAGGAAACAGATGAAATTGGACGGTTGCTTTAAACTATGGAATTTGTGTTTTGTCATGTTTTCCATTTCTTAGGGAAAGTATCTGAGTACATGTTATTTTTATTTATCTTGCCAGAAGAGTATACTGATGAGAAGACTAAGGTCCAGTACTGTTAAAATAAGACATGAGGTATTGATTAATTCTTTTTTATTAAAAAATAAATAAAAGCTTTTGTTTTGCTCCTGTTTATAGCAGTTTTAGAGCTATTGGCAATATTGTATTTCCCAGGAAACATTCATTATCAAAAGCATCGTCTTTTTTCATAATCCTCTGATAAAAGAATTCTCTAAAATCCTCAGGTTGGTGCTTCCATTACACAGACAAGACACTGGTTAAAACAAAGACAGCAAGGCATCAGGCTTGATAGCTGTTCTCTGGTCTCTTGCCAGGTTTTATAGGAGAGCTCTGAATGTATTTAGCAGTAAGTCCAAGTGGCTAGAAAGAAGACTTTTCTGAGTGGCTGAAGGAACTCGGGGGATAAATAAAGACAAGGATAAAGAGAATGATACAAAGCTGGCAATTGTGAACATTACAAAAATAGCTTGGCTTCAGTATGGCTTTATTGGTACTTCTCACAGTGAAATGAGTTTTATCTATGGCCAATTTCCTGCTGATTTTCTTTCTTCCAAGCAAGTCTCTCTGAGTTCAGTTAGACTTACTTCTTAGTAGGGTTTTAAAAAAAACAAAACAAAGCAAACAAACTCTAGAGCAGGAGTGTTCAACCTTGGCAAATTTAAGACTTGTGGATTTCAATTCCCAGAATTCCCTAGCCAGCCAGCCAATTCTGGGAATGGAAGTCCGCAAGTCTTAAATTTGTCAAAGTTGGACACTGCTTCTCAGGATTGTGACGACACCTCCCACCAAATAGTGCAGTAGTGATTGTTTCCGAGAAGGAATAATTGCAGACATCAAAATGCACAATTTTATTAAAAGAAATGTCAATATTTCAGAAATATTTATAGAAATATAACATTACCACACAGACCATCAAGATCAGAGTAGAGAAGTATTCTATTGAAATAGCATGTCACCAGCTTACATGTTTATATATAAATGCCTTGGATAGATGACAGGTCTCCTAAATGTATTCAAGAAATCCTCTTTTTTTCTTTTTGTCAACATGGGCTGAAAAGCAATGCAACGGGTTTTTTTCATAAATTCCTTCGACATAAATGACAACACCTATCTTTGTTTACCGTAGTTATAAACTGATCTGTTGTCAACATGTACGGTTAATTTCTTTGTTTCAGCAAAAGCAGAATTAGTTCCTTCTAAAACAAGAACGGATGTAGTGGTCCTCAACTTACAACAGCTCATTTAGTGACCATTCAAATTACAACAGCATTGAAAAAAGTAACTTATCAATGTTTTTCACAGTTACAACCTTTGCAGCATTTCCAGGATCATGTGATCAAAATTAAGATGCTTAGTAACCAATTCATACTTATGACCATTGCAGGATCCCAAGGTCATGTGATTCCCTTTTGCAACCTTCTGACAAGCAAAGTCAATGGGGAAACAAGATTCACTTAACAACCAGGTTACTAATTTATCAACTGCAGTGATTCAATTAATACTGTGGCAAAAAGTGTCATAAAATGGGGCAAAACTCATTTAACAACAGAAAATACGCTCAATTGTGGTCGTAAGTCGAGGAGTACTTGTATTTGAGATGATTGTGGTGACTTGGTAGTGATGGAACACTTTTACCCAGGACAGATTTGATAAAATCCTCATCATGTCAGTGGAGATTAAATTGGACAAAAAACTGATGTATTACTTGGTGACATGTAAATGCTTTTGGTAGGATTTTCTGTAATGAGAAACTTGATTGATGCATGAGCTTGTCTAGCTCTGTTAATGCTGTGCACAAACAGCAGCATTTCCTTTCCTTTCTAGACCATCCATTTTTTCCTTCTCTAAGAAATGCTTCATGGGTTACCTCCACTTTTATTTCAAGTCTGCCCTACTACTGAGAACGCGGTACACTGGGTTTTAAATCAAAATCAGTGTTTATTGGTGACAGTTACAGTGTATTCTCCTATATTTACATGAATTATTTGACAATGTGTCAGGTGAGTCAATGAAAGCTTCTTGTTCCAGGTGATGGAAATGCACCTTCTTCTTTGAAACATTTTATTTATAACAAGTGAGATGTAGTGATTAAGGTGCTAGATCAAGACTGAGAAACCTGAGTTCTTGTCATGACTTTGGCATAGAATCAAGCTAGTTGACTTTGGGCCAGTCACTCTCCCTCAGCCCTAGAAAGAAAACAAGTACACACCATTTCCAAAGATGTTACCTAGATTACTACATAGATTTGTTTGGGTATTCCCCAGGAGTTAGGCCTGATTTGAAGGAGGAAGAAAGGAAAACAAGAGCCCATTGACATTATGATTTTTTTTTTAATTCCAAGCAAGATACGTAAAATATGTTTAAATCCAATTGAAATTAAAGATTTTTATGGAGGGATATCTTCCATATTACAGGAAGCAAACATTCTATTGCATTGTGTATTGCATCATTCACCTCTAGAATATACATGATAATATTCTAGATATGAATATGAATATGAATAAATAAATAAAAGACATTGTTTTAAAAACAGGCAGTATTTCTTAATGCAGTAATTAGCACATCAGTCATGACTAGAACTGGTAATTAGGCTTCTCTGAGATCTGGGCAGAAATCAAATTCAACCATTCCATATCTGTGACTTTGTTTAAAACACACAAAGAATGATTGGAAAACTGTATCAAGAAGGTTACTAGTTCTCATGGAGAAAATCCTGTTTGCATGGGAAGATGTTCTTCAAATTTATGTTAATAGCATAGTTGGCAGTATTAAGAGAGCCTGAATAACCTTTATGTTTTTGCTGGCTTCATCACACCCCCGGTACATATAAGTACACAATCAACTAGAATAAAATGGGATTTAGCTGACAGGAATTAATTTATACTGATTTGTATTATTACATTGATTTCTATTGATTTCTGAATTTAAATGTTCAGAAAGTTCACCATTTGAATGTTCAGTTAACCAAGTCAACATTCTCATTCTAAATATTTCTCTTCAATTTGTACACTACTATCATTTTACAACAGTAATAATAAATTCCCAAATTCTAGAAATAAAAAGTTTAGACTTATGCATGTTTACATTTTTTTAAAAAACACCACCAGCTATTTCTGTCAAATTTTGTTTCTACAGTTTACGAAGCATTTGTTTTTCATACTGACCCTTGCAGGTCAAACACACCAGTATGATGGACTTGCTCAAATTCAAAATTATTAAACATTTTTGTCAGTTGATCAACGTTTTTGTTCATGTAACAAATAATAATTAATGTCTTTACAGAAGTATAAGCAATTTCTCAGTGAAGTCTTCTTTGTATTGTTTCTTCTACAGAATCCAGTCGGGCTCCTATCTCAGCACTGGTTGGTTTACCTTAATTCTAGCGATGGATGCCTGCTACAGAATACATGTCTATGGAATGATAAATGACACCTACTGCAAGTAAGATCACAGTGCATTATTTTGATGCGTCCACAGTTCTAATGCCCTGTCAAAATTTCAGGATTCATTTTAATATCATAAACCTGACAAATCCATTAGGCAGCCACCGCCTAGCAGAACTACATTGGCATGGCACTTTATTGACAGTGTATTTAGACCCTGTTTGATATGCTGCATTGATTAAACAAAAATATTGATGGAAATGTAATGACCAGTGTTACCAAGGCCTTTTAACATCAAAGAATTTTAACATCAAAGAACTGGAGAATAGGAAAGTATATTTGCTTTCCATAGTGTTTTTACAGTTGAGAATGTTCTTGAACAGATTTTGAGCAAACTTTGCAAATTCCCCTCTTCCACAGTGCCATCACCTGAATAAAGAGGCTGGTGTGCAATTATTTCCTACCAGATTAGAACACATTGGGAAGTTCAGCAGTAAAAAGCTCAAATTCAGATTGGCTACAAAAACCAGTGCTTTGTGGACATAAAGTGAGATCCAATTTAAAGAAAGTCCAAAAGAGAAAAATATTGTGTCTGCTGTTTATCCTTCTTTGCAAAGCCTCCTTATATTTCACGAATTAGGAGGTTGCACTCCCACAGCTTAATTTGGCCCCTACTCTCCCTTCCCTGCCAATTACAAGCCTCAAAAAATAGCAACACAGTTTCCTGTCATTTTGAAGAATGAAGCTTATAAAAGCTGTTTTGTGATCTCCCCAAAGGCTGAACATTTTAAAAATAATAAAAACACACAAAGAGACACACAAACACCCTTCCCTAATGCACAGGAACAAAGCCTATAAACTCACTTATAAGCCTGGTGTAGCCTAATGAACAAGATGTTGTATTGTTTTCATAATTCCCTGTTGAAACCAGCATAGCTTTTCTTTACTAATTACTTTTTGCGTCTAAAAGTATTCTGGATTAGTTATATATATTTTGAGACTTTTGAGATTTTATCTAAATCTAAATTCCTCCATTTTAGATTTTATTTAAATGTAGATTTTAGATTTTATGTGTATGTATGTGTGTGTGTATGTGTAAACATACACACACACACACACACACACACACACATACACACACAAAAAAAACCCAACCTAAATGTAATAGATATACGGTATACATACACACCTGAATATCCCAAATATATA
>JANHFL010001642.1:145339-163671 GCA_032468155.1 Oxyrhabdium leporinum | reverse complement strand
ATAGATAGATAGATAGATAGATAGATAGATAGATAGATAGATAGATAGATAGATAGATAGATAGATAGATATAATGATAGACGGACAGATTTTGTGGAAGCTGCTTTTAGAAGCCTTTTTCAGGTATTTTGTAAGGACAATATTCATTTCTTTTAATGGATAAATTTTATTTCTAATTTACTTGTATATCCCAAATATATAAAAACTCTTTATCTGTTTATGGCCTTGTTTCAGAAAGCTATACTGGATCATCACATCAGGTATTAGATGGAATAATTAAATTAAACTTAGTGAGCTTAATCAAACTAAGATGTTACGGGTATATTTTTTCTATATATCTAGTGCTGACAGTTCATCCATTGTTCCAATATTATAAGTAGTTGTTGACTTATAACCGCCTCGGAAAGGTAGCTTTTATGGCCGATAAAGCAGTGGTGGGATTCAACCGCTGTAACAACCGGTTTGGTGATCGCGCACTTTGCATGCGCATGCACATCTGACATGCACAGCTTTCAAAAAAAAACTTTATCTTCTATGATACTAGAATACAGCTGAGGCGGCAATCCGCTCTACAGCACAAATCAGCTGAGAGGATATAGGTAAGTAAAGCGCAGGGGCAGGTGGGTGGGCCCACCTGATCGTCGGAGTGAACCCATTCGCTGCCAGCTGATCGTCGGAGGTAGCGGTTTGCCAGAACCGGTCCAAACTGGCAGAATCCCACCTCTGCCATAAAGCACCTCCAGCTGTTCTGAAACCTAATACTGATCCTCCCTTGTGGACACAAAAAACACATTTCAGTTACTTGGCAATCTGTTAGCATTTACTATTGGTTGCAAAGTATCCCACAATCATGTGATTGCCATTTGCAAAAAGTCAACAGGGAAGCTGGCAGAGTCAGTCATAAGCAGATGGGACCGAGAGGAACCCAGACACACATGGGAGTCCTTGAATGCCTCCAAGGGTTACCAGGACAAATGAAGCTGCTGTGCCCTGCTTCAACCTGCTCCCCATCCAGCCATGTACAAGCCATGCCCTCAGCCAGCTGCAGGGCACCATGTACCTTTCCATTCATCTGCAACTTTTGACAGATGGACTCAGCCAATGTGAAGCACAACCCTCCTACAGAGGCCATCTTGTGCCATTCTGTAAATGGGCACTAGTCTCACAATTCTTTGGGCTCCATTTTAAGGAGGCTTTAAGGATCATGATAATAACATCCATTTGCAGAATAGTGCAAGAGGTGGGGAGCAGGTCAAAAGTGTGGGTGAGCCAGGATTGTAGTCATTGATCAAAATAATCATGTGACATCTTGCTTAATGACTGCTTCCCCTAACAACTGAGATTTCAGGCCCAGTTGTGGTTGTAACTTGGGTACTGCCCATATAATAATTGTAGAATATTATAACTGTGGTATAATGTTTGAAAGCTATTAAGGATAATACTGTTCTCAAGCACAGTAACAAGGGGTAGTTATTTCCCACAAAAAAATTCTGGATCTTCTACCATCTTTGGACACAGATTTCGTGTCTGTGTCAGCATATTTCTAGCTTCTGATTTAGGCCTTTCTACACTGTCGCTGCTTCTATTCTCCAGTTTCATGAAAGCAGTTTGAAGATAATAGATTATAGCCTTCTCTTCTGCCAACTTCTCAGTGCCAAGGGGGGGAAAGGGCTATCAATTCTTCAGTTATTACAAGTCTCAAAGAACCAAGCATTCCCTCACTTCTCCTCCTTACAAAAACAGCTGGGAAGTTCATTGGGCCAGAGTTTGTACAAGTGTGGAAACCGACCACCCACAATGTCTCAAAAGAAAAAAAACCTAACTTTATTGTGGTTTCAAATAGCAGCTGAGCGAGAATATATATAAATCGACTTATTTTTTAAAAAACGTAGCCTTCATGCTAATACCACAAAGACCCAAAACTGCTTTCACACTGGCTTAGAATCAGGCTGTAAAAAAAGTATGGCTGGCATTGGTTTTTTCTGTCGTGCAGTTACAGTTGCAGAGTCAGAATCTTTAATGCCCAGAGATCATGGCCATGTTTCGAACTAGAACAAAAGGCTTAACTCTTTGCTTTGTCACACTGCAAGATGTAATTCAGCTAGAATCTGTGTGTTAGCAGCCATACTGCATGATAAAATGAAAGCCACCATAACTCTCTACCATCCTTACAATATGCCATAGAACTTTACCTGTTGCAGTCACAAGTGTGAAAAATGATCATGTCATTTTTTTCCAGTGCCATTGTAACTTCAAGCAGTCACTAAATAAACAGTTGTAAATCAAGGACTGCTTATCTATCTTTTTTATAGATAAAGCAACCTTCCCTAACCTGGGGTTTCCCATTTGTTCTGACCTGTTATTTCCAGAATTCTAAGTCAACATGGCCATTCTTTTCTGGAATTTTGAAGGTTGTTATTATAAATATGTGAGTGATACAAGCGACAAAAAGCTGTTTGTATGCTGATGGACATGTATAGAGCATATTTATTTATCAAATGCCGAAGTGACTCTGGGTGGTTCACAAATACAAACAATAAAGCCATATAAAAAGACATAATTAGAGTGAAGAACAGAATAAAATTAGAGATTAAAAGGAAAGTTATAAGGCAGAGTGAACACCCTTAGGCTACCAATCATAATCAACCTGGGTTGCGTGCCACTCTTGAATCTCCAAGCCAATTGACAGAGGCAAGTCTTCACACAATGCCAGAAGGTCAAAAGGCTATGGGTCGATCTCACCTCAGAGGACAAAATATTCCATGGGGTGGGGGGGCAGCAGAAGAGAAAGGTCTCACCATTGTGATGGCATGGTGGGGGGGGGAAAGAATATTTCATGGATGTCTGTGTTTTGACTTTGTTCTAGGTCAGAAGGCTTTAGGAAAGTCCCGTATCACTACTATGAACCTGGGAGGAGTGAATGCGATGAGTACTTCCTTCATGAAAATGCACCCTACGGAGGCCACAGGTTCATCACAGAAAAGAAAGTATTTGCCGAATGGGCTAAGAAACATTCGATAACATTTACACACCCTAATTGGACTTTGTCTTGATGCTGGTTGTCCCAGACTTCCACAACATAGGCCCTGGATTTAAATGACAATCCTCCTTGATAGCGCAGAAAGTAATGGTTCTGCTGTGCGCTGTTTGTGTGTCTGTGTGTACTCAGCTGTGGAGGATTCTTATTCTGTCTCATTTTAACTGGATTTTTTTTTCTTAGAAGTTCAACATGGCCACAGCTTATTTGCTAGAGGATGAACTTCTGCTAAGAGGGGAAAACACTATCCTATGCAGGCTCAGTGCTGTGCTGGGTTCTGTGGATAACGTCTGTAGTACTTGAATTTAAATGATAAATGTTACTATTAAAGCAACCCACCCACCTTTTGGGCAGTAAGAGCCAGACAAATCAGTCTTGTAAACATATACGGTTTGCATGGCTGCAAATGAGCCACTTAGAGATGTGCTAAGAAGATCCTGATTGCACTTGATTTTTAGAAGAGGACTGAGTAGGTCTGAACTCAGAGACAATTCATATGGCAGAATGGCCCCATCACCTCCAACTGTTCTGACATGGTCTCAATTTTCTCAGCAAGTATTTATTTAAGTTATGCCCCCTTTTTGGAGCACAACTAAGAATGTTGTCTAACTCCAGGTATATAGTTTTAAGCAATGACATTTCTCGTGATCTAAAGCGATTCTCAGTTCTAGAACACCTACCTCACAAGGGTGTTGTGAAGAAAAATCAATGCAACTGCAGTGATTTTTTTTAAATCAATCAAATATGCTTATTTATATTTTTTATAGAACTTCATGGATTCTTGGCACATATTCCTCCTTATCTCCTATTTAAGAATACTAAACCCGTGTGTATGAAATCATTTCTTTCAAACTCTACGGCGACATTCCAACTCCAAAAGCTCAGTGTGGATTAATTTCTTCAAAAGATTCTTTTTTGCATATTTTTCCCTCCTTTGATGGTAAGAGAGCCTGGAATGCTTAATAGCTGCCCCTGTGTAATTGAAGTGCTGCACGCCTTGTTTTATCCATGCCACAGAGAGCATACAAAGCATTCAATCATTTAAATTCCATTTTACTTAGAAAGATTTATTACAGAGATATGAGCTCTAAAAAGTAGGGAAGAAAGAAGTGACAGACATTATACTGAAATTTCATTCTATTTTTAAGTTGAGGAACTATTTCAATTTATATCAGAGTGGTGTGTGTGTGTGTGTGTGTGTGTGTGTGTGTGTGTAAAACAGCCTAAATAACTTCAAGTTCCATATCATTTCAAAAAGTTCCTTAAAAATCTGTAAAATACTTGGATATCCTTATTGCAATACTGTAATCATACTGCTAAAACTTGAAAAAAAATGTATTGATCATTTTTGTATACAATGCTCAAGGAGGCTAAGTATTGAATTCATCCCACGTTTTGTATTGCTTTGCTGAATCATGAAAAGGCAATAGCAAAGTCATATTTTTTTACATATTAAAAAGTTTGTATAAGGACTGATTTTTGTATTATATATTTGTATATGGAGGTCTGTAGGTCCTAAATAATCCCATTTCCACTGTTACTAAGTGCCATGCTGCTACATATTGTGTGGTTGTGTATTTTGACCCAAGGTTAGTTATCTTCTGCTCCAGTATCCAAAGGTAAATAGTTTGTTCTCATCCTGGGAAATTTTGGTAACATCTGGTAAGTTGCCACAAGCCTCTGTTTTATTTGGGAGCTTGTCACTACCTCAAAGAAAACACAAAGTTGTGTCAGATGGTTCAGCAGTCAAGGGTTATAAAAGAATCTGTGTATGGAAAATATCATTTACCGTCAGTATATTCCAGTGCTCTGCATTTTTACTATTCTTTTGTTGATTCCATTTTTTCCCCATGACTATATTATTACTTCTGATTTGTTTGAATTGTTTTCATATGCTATATATCTTTTTGAAAACCAGATATTTTTCTTCTTTATAGAACTCGATATGCATTATACTTGATAGGTATAGCATGATATGAATGCTAATGAGATATTAAAGTGGGATTTAGGAATTTATGATCACATGTATAATACCCACATATATCCATTTTCTACTACCTCTATAATACAGTTTCCTTCCAGAAAATCCTCCAAGTTACAACAGTGTCAAGAATACTTGATTCCTAGACATCCTGAGTATTTCTTGGAATTACATGAAATTAAATTTGGACAAATTAAATCACTTTGGAGTCTGTAGGGTAGATGTTCACAGAGAAGAACCAACCAAAGTGGGAGCTAAAAGTTTTAATACTAAATAGATAATATGGTCATTGGCACATCTAAAAGAAAGAAAGAGAGGAGAAACTTGGTTGTCATTTAACTGTTCTCTTGATTGTGTTGTACAGATCTCTTTGATTTTAATAGTTTCCGGTTTTGCCATTTGGGACAAATCAGAAGTTGGCAGTTTGAATTTGCTGCCCTTGAGCTAATTCCAAACTTTCCTCAGAGCAATCAGTTCTTCAGCTTTGTAGAAAGAATAGTTTGTCATTCTGTGAAGACTAAGAGAAGAAAAAGCAGGAGAAGGTAAAAACAAAAAAATAAAAATAAAAGGGCATGGCAAAGAAAAAGAGAGTAGCATCCATACCATATTTGGCTCTGATTCTGAATTCCATCATCCGTTGCTTTTTCCATTACTAGCCCATATTATCTATGATAGAATAAAGACCTTCAATACAAATCTACCCCTTAACAGATGAATTGATTTTCCACACTACCCTAATGCTTGAGTGATGTGCCCTGCAGTGTTTTGGATTCAGTTACAAGCAATCCTGAACTTGTAACCATTTAGTGACCATTTGAAGTTACAAGAGCACTGAAGATTGGTTTACAACCTTTCAGTAATTGCAACATTCCCATGGTCACGGGATCAAAATCTGGAGGCTTGGAAACTGGCATGTATTTATGACAGTTGCATAGTCCTGGATCATGTGATCACCATTGGTAACCTTCCCAGCTGGCTTCTGACAAGCAAAGTCAATGGGAGGAGCCAGTTTCACTAAACAAACATATGATTCACTTAACAACAGCATGAAAAGTTGTAAAATGGGGCACAGCTCACTTAACAACTGCCCTGCTTAGCAGTAGAAATTTTCATCTCCATTGTGGTCATGAGTTATTGACTACCTGAATAATATTTGCATTAATAGCCTCATACCATTCAATTCACCTTCTGTCTTGTCTTTTACCTTAACACCCTCTGTACTGTGGTATAATCATTTAACATATAAAATATTTTTTCTTTATCTTGATCTTAAGCAATCATATATTAGCATAACTGAAGGCTCCTATTAATGAGCGTATTTTCTTATGTTGCTTTTCTACATTTCTACATCTTATACCTTTCACGATTGCCACTCAAGTGTGGTTTGAAGGATGGGGCTAGAAATTATTATGTACCTAGCATAATTTAACTAATTATACCTGGGATTTATGCTCACGTATTCTAAAAGTGAACCTGTTCCTCCAAAGTATCCAGTTTATTGAAGAATATAATATCTGTAATAAAAGCTGCAAAAAATATTGATTTAGTAACTGGTAGTAATGATGAAGAATCCACTTTAATTCCAATTGATTATAGGAACTGACTTCTAAGTAAGTACATTGGAATCAAAAGCTAACTTCAGAACTGTAAGCTTTCTTGACTGAAAGTAGGTTTCAGTGAAACTTACAATAGTTAAACAGTACAGAAATTATATTTAACTTGCACTTACTTACTGAATTTAATCTCATTCCACAAGTAAAACAGATTTTAAAAACCTATTCCAACTAGCGCCAACTATCACCAATTATCATGAAAAGACCTAAGAAAATAACTTAGATACCAAGTTAATTTGGTATTAGCTACTTCACAATCCAGAGCAGTATAAATGACGTAAAGTGTATATGTTGCACTGAAGAGAAATTTTAACCATACATTGCAACTTTTTTTTCTTTAACTGTAATAAATTAATTAAGAAAGCTTTAATGGTCCACTACTTGTGCTTTCTCTTTTGAAATGGAGTTGAAGAATATGTTTAGGAACTTAAAAAGGTAAAAACTCAATAATTTGACCAAATAAGAAACCCGACCTAATAAAAATAAACATGGGGAAATGCCTCTTCTCCATTCATGAGATGTCTGAAAATAATTTGGTGAATAGCTGGAGATGCTTAAAAGAACAATTTAGCTGTGCAAGTGCAAGTTAGGATTTTAAAAATGCTATTGGAAAAATTGAAAATTGAAATATAGGAACAAGAAAATCATAGGAGAAAGATAATATCTTGACTGAGCTCAGTTCCTGGAAGCTTACATGGATATTGGAGGGATGATAGTGAAGTAATTTGCCAATGTCTTTTTCTGTGATTTTTTTTAAAAAACATACCTACTAGGAATTTAATATGGAAATAAACTGGGAAATTTCTTAGCTCAACCTAGCATCTATTAAAGTAACTGATAAAGTTGTGGTAAGTTAATACATAAATACTTATATATTGGTTGTTTTTTATCTGTATGTGCCATTACTTCAGGAGGCCACTGGGTTTGCAATAATGGAGATAATAAAATTATAGATAAACTAAAACAAATGAAAGAAATTAGAATGGTTATTCAAAAGAGTTGCCTTAGACAGCAAGATGGATAGCATACAAATTTAATAAATAAATAAACTTACAAAACATTGAACGTTTATTTGTAATTAGTTGTAATTATTGTGCCATCAAGGAGGTGTTGACTCTTAGCAAACAGAGCCAGCTTAGAGGTGTTGTCTCTAAGCTGACTTTTAGAAATAGAGTCTTCTCCAGAGAGCTAGTTCTTTGATAATTTGAACACTTATTTGTGTCTTAAGTAAAAAGACTGGATTGATTTGTTCGATAATCCATTTTTTTTTTGTTTTCTTAGTTGCCCATGGTATTCTCAGGAGTCTTCTACAACACCATAGTTCAGAAGTGTCAATACTCTTTGTATCTTTCCCAAAGTCCAAGATTTGTCATTACATTCCATTTATCGCATATATAAATCCACAATTGTTGTATAAAAATAGACAAGGAAAAAACTAAAATTCCTTGCACACGAAGAAATAAAGAATTCAAAAAATAGAATTAATAGATTGATGTATTAACTATTACTAATTTGTGAATACTGAAATTAGTATAAATAATAGGTTATTTAAGAAAAATACTTCAGACACTTATTTTAAGGTTAAACTTTCATAAACTGATTAACTTGTTTGCCATCAGCAAAAAATGTTGATTAATCAGACAGAGTTGCAACTTATCTACTTTATTGGCTAATTTTTGGCACAAGCTAGAGATAAGTAAACAAACCCTCTTTTTTTAAATAATTCCCTCTGCTAGCCTCTATAAATTCTTTTAAATAATTCAAACTTCAAAAGAAGTAAGAAAAATGGAGCTGATAGGAATATAGCTTTCATTGAAAATGGAGATACTATAGGTGGAATGGAATTTGTATTCCATTGCCTAGAACTGTCAAGAAATGGGCTGAATTAATAGATAACAATGTCAATCCTTTATAAAAACATAGGACCTTTTTTCTGAATGAAAATTTCCTGAAGGTGCCACCGACATGATTTTTGCAAACTCTAGTAGGATTTAAGAGATGCTAAGAATATCCAACACTGTCCCTCAGAGAGACAACAGTTCCAGGTATTATAAATTATTAAGCAACCGTCATAAACAGAAATCATTTTTCATCTATATCCTTTCCCAGAATATTAGTCCATATATTCATTCCAGCTCATTCTAAATCTGGAAAATGAATAAGAAAAAAAATGATATTCCATTTTCCCATTCCCATTAGCATGCAAAAATAATAAATAGCTACACTCATCCTTCCTTCCTCTCTCCCTTTCTAACAGAAAGGTTTGAAATTTGCAGAAGTGTTCATACTTTGTAAACAGGAAAGATGCCAAATATCACAGGAATAACTGAGGCTTTTGAGCTACATATCTTTAAAATGTATTTTACAGAGTTTATCATAGTTGTGATGAAGTCCAGTAAATTGGACATGTAACAATACATAAATACCTTTTGTGTTTTGAGATAGAAAATTTATCCCCAATGTAAAGAATATCTGACAAATGCCATACAGCTTGATGGGGAAAAAGTGGTAGCAACTAACAATGTTCCTCTCGGAATATGATGGAGCAGACTCTAAGGCAGTACTTCTCAAAACTTGGATAAATTACCCAAAATTGGGTAAAATGTTTTTCCTTTGGGTAATGCCACACAAACTCATTATATATCACAATAGGGACATTTACATTTTACCCACATTGGGTGGAAAGGACTTTCTGATAAGCAGTTTGGAATAATGAAGGAAAATGTTTGGGAAGCACTACCCTGTAGAATTGAAGGTGAGGAAAAGTAAAACAAAATATAATTCTTAAGCCAGCTACATATCTAGAACAGCAACCAAATGTCTTCAGTGGGTGAGATTAAAAAATTGTGAGTTAAATAAATGGTCAAAGTAAGGATTCTCTCTGAAGAATATCCTTGTGTTTACTCAAGACATTGATAAGGACAACTGATTATCATCTGATCACAGGATGATTCTTCTCAGAGGGGAAAGCACTCGGTCCTTGAATTTATACTTTCTGTCTTTTCCCTACAAAGAAGAATGGTGTTCTTTCTAAAAAGAAGTTCCAAAGGAATTTTGAAACAGAGCTCCCGAATTAAATGGTGAAGGCAGAGTACAAGACTTTAAATTGGACCAAGTCATATTAGAGCTGTCTATTTTATCTTCAATACTTTACTTCAATACACTACTTTAAAAATGAATCCCAATCCACTCTAGTTTGGGATTTATACTAATCAGAAGCATAGCTCCAATAAAAGATAACTCCTGGATTATATTCCACCATATGATCATTTATTTTGAAGAATTACCAATGTACACTAATACATACCAATATATACAATAGCACTTTTTTTTAGCTTAGTGTGAATAGAAAAGTAGATTATTATATTTAAATAAACAGACTAATATGGACAATTTGAAAGAGAATATTATTTAAAAACTCAGTATGTTTTTTTCGCTTTTCCTCATACATCCTGGTTTATTAAAAGCAATACAAATTTTAGATTTAGTGGCATGTTTTACTTAAAATATTGAGAAAACAAGTTAAGTAGGCTTTAATTTGAATATATAACATATAGATTCCCTTTTCCACAAGAACTATTTATGAAGGATTTAAAGAATACATGGCTCATCTACATAATGATTTGTATCATTTGCAACTTTTTTGAGTATAGTTTTTATTAATAATTCTAATTACAACACTAAACTTAGAGAAAGATAAGAGAATAAAAAAGAAAGGAAAAGATTATAATAAAGAAAAGAAATATATAATGAAATTATATATTTCCAACCTTCCTCACAACAAATATAAACAAATTTAAAAATGCTTCACACCTTATAAGTTAAACAGAGATCTCTTCCACCCATGTCCTATTTCTTATCTATGACCAAGTCCATAAAACATGAACTTTTCAATTCTGGTGTCAGCAAAAAGTCCATAAAGAATTGCCAGAACATTACAAAACAAAAACTCAATTGAAGCTTGATCAAATAAACCAATTTTATATTCCTTCCTTTTACATTTAATAATCTTAATATTTCATTCAATCAAATATTGTCATAGGATTTGATTTTTCTTCAATTCTTCTTTACCCCATTGCACAGATTTCTTCTCTTTTATAAATCCATTAAGAAAACATTTCCAGCTTTATAACTTAATCAAAATCTTATTTATTTTTTATTTTTTTTATTAAGTTCTTAATCTTATAATTAATTTTTGTTTTTTCAGAGTTTATTTTCAACTCGCCGAAGAATGATTTTTCAAAATTTTCATCACAGAGAGCTCTAATCGCTTTATTATAGTTAATAGACCATTTCTGAAAGTGATGAGACAATGAGATTTGTGAACTTAACGTTCTATAAAAGGGTCTGCTATGGTTGTGACTAAGATGGTTAATTCTATCATTTCCTCATGCTCAAACCTGCAGAGAAATGGTTTCCTGCTATCTCCTAGCAAGAAGCAGCCATCTGGAGCACATGTGGGTGATTTCCCATCCTCTGCTTAACTAGAGACTTTCCAAGGAACAACTTTATTCACTGATTCCTTGATCTTTGCCGTGGTTGTCAGCTTCACTTTCGCAGCCCCCCCTTGATATCTCCCCTGGGAATCAACAGCTTTCTGAAGACACTTTTGTCCAAAAGTGAAGATACTTTTAGTTCTTTCTTAAAGATACTGGAATCTTTTTTTTTTACTGATGGCATAGAAAAGGGGAAAGTTGCAATTAAATTATGAACATAATAACACCTGGAATGATTGTAGTAAGCTAACCATAGGCACCTTGGCCTCCCAGCTGAAGAAAAATCACATTGCAGTTTGCTTTTAGAGAGAAGAAACAAATGAAGCTCAGAGCTATTATTTAAATTAGCTAATCTTTAGCATGAAGTTGGCATAGATTTGCATAATCTGGGCTACTTGAACAAGGAATAGCATTTGCATAAACTACATGATTTATTAATTGGTGGTGCAGTATATGCAAAACACTGAGCAATACACTCAGACTGATCTGTATTTGGCCATTTTGACCTTGGTCCTGGTTGCTTGCTGCTTACCTCCATGACTGTCAATCAATTTTTGGTCTCTTTCTGTCTCCCCTCCCCCCACAGCACTTTTCTCCTTGGTTAAACTTCCAAACAGCTTCTTAGAATCTTCCACTTGGCTGTAGCTTCCAGCTCTTCATATAGTTTGAATTACCAAGCAGAGGATTACCTCTGGCATGCCTTATGAGTTCTCTCCTTCATCTCTTGCACACAAGTAGTCTTCCCCCTTCCCTCTCTTTCCTTTCCTTTCCCTTCCCTTCCCTCTTTCCTTGTCATCTGCCTATCTATCATACCTAGAGTTGAATTTATTAAGTTTCTTAGATAGCTTCCTAGCTCCTTCTCTTACTTTCTTTCCTTCATTCTCTCCTTCTTTCCATTGCTTCATATCATTGTTCCATTGGTATTAACTGAGCTATAATGAGGCATCAGCATATCTCTTTAAAAAATTCCATCTCTTCCTAAGATCTATAACTTCGTTTACCTAATTACCTATTTTAAAATGTTATATTTTCACTGTCCTTCAATCTAGCTATTTAGCTGACAATTTTAACTTTTCTTACCTTCCACCAGCTTTCTTATAAACCATTGGCTTGCATAACATTTTTAAAATAAAAAGGTATTTATCTAGACCTCTATAGAAATCAACCTTACCAAAGAAGATGGAACAGATTGATTTTTTAATGGGTTTTTTTTCTTTGAAATGGACATAAATTAATAGAAATAGGTTTATTCTCGATGTAAAATTGATTTGGAAAGGATTTAATTGAAGCAGAATTGATTTGGAACAATTGAAAGAAAGTGTTTCAAGTTACCTTAATTGAAGGGAAATTGATTTGAGAGAATCTGGAAGAAAATAAGTATTTTACAATAAATATAAACCATGTATTAGAATTTTAGCTTGATGAACATAGTTCAATAAATGCTGGACTGCAACTGGAGTGCATTCAAGAAGTCATTCAAGATGGTTTTATATAAGAGTATATATACTTATTGAAAACAAGTTGACAGAGGAGTGGAGGATTTCAATTAATTATGTTTATATCCCCAAGAAGATAAATATAAAATAAGTGTTATCAAAATAGTCCTGAGTAAAACTGTATATGAGATAAATGGAAAGCCATCAAGATTGGACATGCTTAAGTTATTTTATTGCTCTCAGGTTTCTAGATTTCGATAAAATATCAGGCAAAGCTAATATACCTTTTCAATGCTTCATCAACTATGAGTTGATGAATAAATATTAGACTTACAAATTTTTGCTCCATTTTTGTTTCTTTTCATCTTTACCTTATTGTCAGTTATGCCTCAACTTTAACCTTTAAGCAAGAATGATCCTTGGCTCCATTTGTTGAGAAAGGTATCATTTACTAAAGGTCAAGTGAAGTAAAGCCAGAACTGAAATTTGTGTACCAAATCCCTAAGTGAATTTTTTTCCTGCTTAGGCACTTCCCCTTGCTGGGCCTCTAGCATCCAATTAATTTTCAAGATGTTTTTGAAATGGTCACTCTGATGGTAGATTGGCTCGCAGCTGCATTCTTCTCATAGCAGAACGACCTTGAAACACCATCTCGGAGAGGCACCTTCACTTTCACCTTCCCCCCTCCCAAGCACTCCTCCTCCCTGTCACCCTCCCCTGAGGGTTCATAGCAGACTGGCATCAGATGATTACTGAGTGCAGGCATGAGGTGACAGTTTTGACACCCATGATGCAGTGATGGTTCAACACTGTTGTTCCTTAGATATGTTTTTCCAACATTGTTCTAAATATATCTAAAATTATAGTTAGTAATGAATAATCTGTTGCATTTAAAATACCTTGTGATTTGCAGGCTCCATCTCATATTATCTATAAGCCATTCTCTGAAAATAAGTCCCACATATTTTCAAGCAGTCCCATATTAGTATGAAAATATGCTCTGAAGAACATTGGGAATTGCCTCCCCCCTGATCTTCTTTAGCATTCCTTGTCCCAAAAGTAAGTATTAAGCCTGATGTAATAGAAAAGGAAGAGGGAGAGGGAGGTAGCTGATAGGATTGAACAAACAACCATTCCTGCTCAAATTCTCATAAAGTTTGTAGTACAAACTGCATTGTGCTAATTGTGAATAGATGGTGGAAGTTTCAGCACGAACAAGGATGGTTTGAATAGCATGAAGAGGATGTATAGGAGACAAGCTAAATTGAGTTCAAAAAATATTGAGGATAACCAAGCAAATAAGATCGATTCTGTTGATTTGTTTTATTTATATCTGTAGCTGTCTCATATGTTTTCACTTTGGTTATGTTCCATGGAAATCAGAAGCCTTCATTTTTGTGTTTCCAAAGCTATGTAAGAGGTATCATTAGTTTGTAGAATTATGTTTTATTTATTTTTATTTCTTTCTCTACAGTTTATATATGTAATCAGTTTTCTTAATTACTAATAACCATTGTTAACAAAAACTATTTACACATTTTTGTTATGTTTCTACATTACTTTGAAGTTTGGCTAGTAGTGACAGATGTGTGCATAATATATTTCCCTCTAGAATCTGGAGTCACTTTTTACTGTAGGCATTTTAAAATACACTTTTGACATTGCCATTTTTCTGTTTTCTAACTGTAAATTATTTTGCCTTTCATTTTCCATTTCAATATTTTTATGCTTTGGAAAGGATTTTTCTTTGTATTTGAAAAAAAAATGTGCCTGGAATATTTTAAACTTAATAAACATATACATCCACCCCCACCCCCCCGATTTTCTCTTTTCTTTAAACAACATGATATAAAATCTATCAACTGTATTTTATTGATCATTCATTAAGGTTAAGGGTTTGTGGTAATTTGCAAAACAGTAGGCTTACTGCACTCAAATTAACTTCAGTTGGGTTTTTTTTTTGCCTGAACAAAAGCTGGAAAAGCTTGTATCTCACAACTTGTTCCAGAGGTTGAGAAAGAGTTGTTGTTTTTTTACTACATTTAGCTGCCAGGATCACCATGCTCACAATTTACGAAACATCTGGGACATTAACATAATGAATTAAAAATGCTATCTACCATCTTATACATATTCAATACAATTTTGTGAGGCTTTCTGCAAAGCCACACAGATCTTCCAAAATTTCAGTCACCTTCAGGGTTCTTGGAAGATTACGTTATTTTTAGGTTTTATCTGGGAGCAGAGGAAGCTTTTGAAGTCAGAAAACTGTTCAGTACCTCTAATTATTGACTTATTGGCTTTCTCATGCACTTCTACAGCCCTGACCAACTTGTGTTTGTGTCCTTGACAAAAGAGTAGCATCAATCAAGAACATGATAGATATAATGCAGCTCAAATAAATGTCTAGTCCCAGTTCTCAGAAAGAATATATAACATGCAGGTTTTAGGGAATCCAGCTTTCTAAGTGAGTGTCTTTTCTTCTTAAGTATTACTGGTCCTTCAGAAACCCCAGAGAAATACAACATAACAGTATACAATTTTCTCTGTATCAGTGTAAACTACTCCCTGGGCACTCTTATATATTGCTATGGCTGAAAGGATCTTTCATAATATATTTTATAAAGTATAGAATCTATTAATAGAATCTCTTGCTTTTTCAGAATTTTCTTTTTAAGTTTTATTCGGGATCATTAGCGTATTATCAGAAAGGAATACTAATAGCATGATACAACCTTTTGGATAAATTACATCTTCTCCATTGCATGCTTATCCATACATCTGGCATATTTTTCTTCATCTGTACACATCGAATTCAGCAGCAGAATAAACACTGATATAGCGCACTTTGTATGCACAATCACAACTCATTATAGCATCTATTCTTTTAGTTTGGTTTGGAACATGTTCATGCTATTTCAGGGTCCAATCAGATTTTCAGCTTTTTATTCCAAAGTCACTTAAATGTACAAACCTCCAGATAGCATTGCCCTAAATCTGTCTTATTAAAGGAGAGCCCCTGGATCATAAGTGAATGCTCTGTTCCTCAGATGTAGCACAAAGAAACATCTTATAATGATGAACCTGTACTTTCTTCCCTTGAGGTGACTGGAGTCAGGAGGGAGCTTTAAAGTTATAAGCTTTCCAGCTATATTCTTGGGCCTCACATGTATTTATCAAATGTATATGGCCTCCCATCTCACACATAGTGGCTGTAGGTAACATACAATAAAACCAGCAATTAAAACATTCTACAAAACCAGTTAAAACAATAAACATAGGTAAAATAAGATCACATGAGGGAAGATATTACATATAATTCAGCCAGTGTGTGAGCTTCCTATTACCAGGAGATCTCCCAAGCTAATGAAACATGTTTGAGGGCTTTCTGTAGGGCCACAAGGCTTGGGGTGAACTTCACCTTGGGAGGGATGATGTTCCAGAGCGCAGGAGCTATGGTAGAGAAGACTTATCTGCTGAGTCCCATCAAACGGAACTTCTTTGCAGATGGAACCTGCAGCATGTCTCTCTTACCAGACTTTCATGAGACAAGTAGATACAATTGGGAAAAGGCAGGTCCCTCACATAACTGGCCCATGCCACATAGGGCTTTAAAAGTCAAAACTATCACCCTGAACCAGATTGGAAATTAAACTGGCAACCAATGTTTCTCACAGTGTAGCGGTCTAGCATGTGGGGATATTGGAGCACACATGACTGCCTATGCCACCCCATTTTGCACTAGATGAAGCTTCTGGATGCTCTTTATGGGCAGCTACATGTAGATTATTATTATTTTTTGCAGTGATCCATTTGGGAAGTAATCAGAGCAGACCCTTACAAACAGGGTCTGGTACAACTGATGCACACTACAAACTTGTACAAAGGTTCTTGGTGATAGAAAACACTTCTTGAGAGTGATTACTATCTTTCAAATCTAAGTGGAGATTTGAAATCGGATTTACTTTGTTCCAAAATTAGAATTATTTCATTGAGGTAAGGGCCTTTTTTAAATTCAGTGATCACATTTCAAGAGCATGTTACAGATGTCCTACAAACTGGCTGCTGTGGTTATTCAAAAAAACCTCCGTTAACGAGAAGGTAGGAATATGTTGCATTTCAGATCAGAAGCCAAAGAGGTTTTCCAGTGGACTGTGCCACTACTCCCTGAAGTGGTATTTTAATGATATCACAACTTTTCCTGGGCTTGATGACTTTGAAAAACAAGATTGTGGGGTTGAGAAAACAACAGCAGGTTTGACAAAGTATCTTGCAGCTTAGCATTTGCATAGCATCTTAACTCAAATGTGCATTTTCCTGGAATCATGTATCTTCTGAACAACCCAACAAAAGTTGATTTAAGAATCCACCAACATAGGGAATGGGGCACCTCCTCTGATCCAAAGCAGCTTTTTTGCTTTGGATCCAAATCAGAACAGATTTCCTATTAGAAAGCAAACAGGTATGGTCACTTCCTACTAACCTCTTTTTTCCCCCAGGATGTTCTGCCACCGTAAGTGAAGAATAGTACCTTTGGTGCTAGTTTCATAACTCTTGAGTTAATGTAGTAGTTGGCTTAAGGATTAAAACGAGTAACATTCTGCTGTAATTTTAGTTCTTGAAGAAAAATGGTTCTGGGTACATTAGGAGAATTGGATTGTCATCTTATGCAGCTTTTTAAAAACTGACCACTGCTATTAGATTTATATCCCAATAGTACTGCTATGTTGGCTGCAAACATAGATGCATTTACTCACTTGAAAGAACACTTTCTTTTTGGGTAGATGTATAAGACTGAGCAAAAATTTTCAGCTATTAAAATCAGTAAGAATTTCAATTCCATAGATGATCCCCCCACCCCCCGAAATCCCATGTTTGATGTAATGATATGTGAAAAAGACTTTGGGAAATGGAGGCAGGAGGGAACTGATGTTGCCTAGGGAATGGTCAAATAAGAGAATATATAGCCTGCATCTGCATAATAACTGGAGAAAGAAACTCAGACAGGACCCTTCCCAACTTCTCAGGCTGAAAATGAGGTGGCAGGATATTTGTATTTTGAAACTTGCAAGATAATATTACCGTAACCTTAGAATAAAGTAGTATTAGCTCATCTGGTCTTGTTTGCTGTCTGGTCTACCTGGCAAGGCTGACACCAATCTTGCAAGGCTGACACTTTATTTCTGAGTAGATGTATAAGACTGACTGAGCAAAAATTTCAACTATCTGAAAACACAAATCTGTAACGAGGGTCCTTTCTGAATGTCATTATGAAGCTGTGGGCTATGTCTTCTCTTATCTGACCATTCCCTAGGCCGCATTTCTTCTCATTGCCTCCCAAGGTCTTCCCCGCATACCATTCTATTTGGCACCCAGGTAATAAGCATAACATTTTAACAATAGAAAATTTGTGTCTGTTAAGATTTTTTGCCCCTTGAAAGAAATACAGAGTGAAGGTTGTAGATGTATCTTGGCGTATCCATTAAATACTGGGGGGGGGGGATTAGAAGCTGTTGCAAATGTTTAAGATTTAAAATGTTTCTTTCCTTTGATTTCAACAACATCTTTTAAAATATGATCATTCTGCCACAGCATTTTCTCAACTCTTCATATTCTAAATGCTTTTGGACACACAGACCATGGGATTAATTATATAATGCGAGCAACAATTCATGAATATTTAACACTTTCATTTATTCTTAATGAAGAATTATACATTTTGACAGTGGTATTTAATGTGTTTTAAGGAAATAGTTCTCATTAATCCAC
>JANHFL010001642.1:92308-115935 GCA_032468155.1 Oxyrhabdium leporinum | reverse complement strand
AGGAAGGAAGGAAGGAAGGAAGGAAGGAAGGAAGGAAGGAAGGAAGGAAGGAAGGAAGGAAGGAAGGAAGGGGAATAACACCAGAAAACACCATTTTTAACATGCTCATTACAGTACATATCTTAAGACTATTATAATGCTACCCAGGAAAACTAATGGAGAAAAGGAAGATAAATAAAATGAATAAATAAAAATTGATATTTTGTACTAGAAAAACATTGTTCCGGGGCTATGTTTTAGGAGAAATGAAAGGGGAAATCCTACCTTACTTTGGGCAGTTTCTTATGAGGTGATACTATGGAGAATTTTGGAAAATTTCCACGGAGGGCTTCATATGAGCATTGCATTTTAACATTTGGCATACCAGGGTTTTAGAATTCACTTCAGGAAAACAAAGAGTTTGGGGCACGTAAATTTAACCACACCAATTTATGAGATTGATTACATTAATGCATCTACATTTTTACAAGGGACATTCCAAGTTCAGGCCAAACATCAAACAAGAGCTTCATTCCACCCCCCACGCACACCAGATGTTGTTTTTGTCATGGCTATACCTAGTTTTTCATCCTGGGCCTTTCTCCTTTTTAGAATAGAATCTTTAACATGTCATTCAAAGATCAAGTATGGCTCTCATTTAAATGTTGCAAACCACTGATCCAGAGTGACTAACAAATAAAGTTCTAAATTGAGGCTATGACTTTCAATGAATTTAAGTACTGCTGTAGAAGATCAGACTTAGCTTATGTGCTCTTGTGATTCAGAACATTCCTGTCCCTTTTGCCCTCTCGCCCAAAAAAACTAAGAACATTGTGGCAGTGTTGCTGAAAATAAGAACAGAAAACCAATAGGGTTCAATAATATGGATCTAAAAGGGTGGACAATGTATCTCTCTAGACTCCTTCAAATATACCATTATGGTTGGTATTCTTAAATGTTCAGTTGCCTGAAATGTTAAAAAAAATCCACTGCTTTGTAATGAAGCTAACTTCCTTTGAAGGATGGGGGTAAGAGACTTTATATGGTTTTGTAAAGTTCAGATGGTGAACACATAACATAGAATACAAATGGAAGTACAGATAGTCCTCGACTTACGACCACAATGGAGCCCGAAATTTCTGTGTTAAGTGAGACATTTGTTCAGTGAGTTTTGCCCCATTTTATGAGCTTTCTTGCCACAGTTGTTAAGTGAATCACTGCAGTTGATAAGTTAGTAACTCAGCTGTTAAGTGAATCTGGTTTCCCCATTAACTTTGCTTGTCAGAAGGTCATAAAAGGTGAACCTTGGGACCCAGCAAAGGTCATAAGTATGAACCAATTGCCAAGCATCTGAATTTTGATCACGATTATGGGGATGTTGCAGTGGTCATGACTGTGAAAAAATGGTCACTTTTTCAGTGCCATTGTAACTTTGAATGGTCACTAAATGAACTGTTGTAAGTTGAGGACTACCTGTATACCATTCCACCAGTCAGGAAGTCCGCTATTTGAGATTACATCCCTAAGGAGAAGGTACTTTTTGTCTTCCATTTTGTTTCTCTAAGACAAGTTTGCTACAAGTCAAGAGAACTTCTCAAATCTCTAATGGCTTACCCTTGAAAATCTCTAGAAGTCTAGTAATCATTACTAACCGTTGAGAAAATAATCACTGCTTACATTGCTCCATTTACATGATATCTTATAGACCATTATTAAGCTAGCAGCCCTAACAGTATTTTGCTAGTTATATTGAATATTACTGTACAGTTTCTTGCTTAATCATCAAATGAAGTGGGACAGTTACAATGAACAGGCTTGGTCTTTAGAAAACAAAATGCCATGGTGTCATGTCTATCTTGTATTATAAAAACATACTGATAGCATCTGCTTATTATTTTGCCAGCCTGCTGAACTGATACTTTATCCATCACATTAGCAAGATTATAATCATCACAATGTGCAATCATGACATTAAAAGGATGCTTTTGCGGCCCCAAACAGGAGTTTTTCCATCCATGAGTGAGGAAAAATGATGTCACAATATCCTTAAATCACATTTTTATATTGCTTGCAATCCATTATAACTCATAATTACTGGAAAATAAAAGGTGATGTATGTTTATAACTATACATTATTCTAAGTTAATGAACACTTTAATAGTAGATAAATATAAATTAATGGAACTGAAACCTGTTTTTGTCGGGATTTCTCATTTCAGCGTCCTCTTTGCCACAATCAGGAGGGAAAAAAAGTGTTTTGAAAGTTGGACTTAGAAAAAAAATGACATATTTTGCTAGAATCCAAAGCATAACATGGATTTAGCAAAGAAGATTAAAAAATGTTTTTCATTGACAGGCCACTACAACGATATGTATATTCAAAGAATGTTCATAGGTTCCTAGTAGAGAAAATTCTTCTTTCAACATGTGGAAGGTTGTCATGTAACACAACATAAGCACAAAAAGGAAAGGCACAAACATACAAAGGAGCAGGAAAACCAGATATGTTTGATGACACTGGGGAAAAAAAGAGACAAGTAATACAAACCAGACAGTTGTGAAAGGAAGTTGTCAGCTTGTCTAGGTAGATGAGAGAAGAAATCAATGTCATGTAGACTAATATTACTATAATTATAAAGCAACCATTACATAATCTTGTTAGTTTGCAAGTCTGGTGTGTTTCTCCCCACCCTCTCTTTATTTTCGTTGAGCACTAGGGAGGGTTTTGTCTGAGATACTTTCTCTGGCTACAGTTCTGGCCCAGATAAGAATTCTTTTATCTGACTCTTGCTGTGGTAGCAGCTGTTCCTCCTGTTCTTCAAGTCATTCCTTCTGCCCATTACGTTGGCAATATATGAGTATAATAAATGGCTTGTTTTGTGCACAGTGTTAGTGTCCCTCCTTAGGGCACGTTAGAGTACCATAAAAATGTAGAGGTGCTGGAATAGTCATAGTAAGGTCATTCCATAGTATTATCAACAACAACATGTTGGAAAGGTCATAGTTTGATTTACAGTGCTTTCTTTATCATTCCAGTGTAGCATTTCTTGAAGTATGTAACCTATAACCTTGCCTAAATCTGGTCTCTTTTGCATTCCTTTGGCAGGGGACCCAGTAGACACTGTAGCTAAACATGCCAATGAAAGATGCTTTGTTGCATATAGTTCCAAATGCTTTGGTTCCTTATTTAAGTAGACATTCCCACAACAAGAGTCAAGTATAGTCTGCAGGATTGAAAGGTCAATAGCTGGACCAGTCTGCTGCATTCCTTGCATATCCTTGCATTTTCTTATATTTGCAGTTTCTTCCCTAGCCTTCTTCCTCTCTGATCCAGAACCTGTTTAGAGATAACATGGTTGGGGTGAGGATGTGGGGAAGTGATTGCGGATTCTGCATGTGTGAGTCTGGGTGGATTACAATTCTGAAAGATGTGTCACCGGTTCCTGTTGCCTGACTCTGTAGGAGCAAGTAGACAGCATTGGATTCATCTTTGATCATCTGAAGTTCAAACCTTCAAAAATATGTTAATCACTTCATTAAATGGGACTCACTCTGTCACTCACACACTTTTCAGCCATTAATATATTGACCTAGCCACATCAGTATGAATTTCAAATCCTAGATGATATTCTATAGTGTGGGATATACCCATGCTTGTTCCAAATTAATTTATTTCCAGAATGACATGTATTTATTAAAATATATGCTTGCTATGAAATTGTTCTCTTATAGTTTTATACTAAGCCAAAGGTTGATCTTGACATGTTAAATAAACTATTCCATAATAAATAGGGCACACCCATCACTTTGATTTATGTTAAATTCAGCCGAAGAAAAATAGTAACCAATTTCTATTTTCCTATTTACTTGAAGGCTTTCTTTTTTAAAAAACAAAACAAAACACTATTTTGGGAAGTTTTCTGCCAACATTTGAAAGCCTGGAAAATATGTGTTAAAACTATAGTTTCTTTAGTTTCTAAACCAAATAAACTTCTTGTCTTTTATGTGGATTTAAATGTTCTTAACTTTTAACCCTAATTATAGTTTGCAATTTTATCAGGAAAAAAGGTGAAGTGTAAACTTTCTTTTTCAAGTAAAACATGCATAGAGTTTATACCATATGTTGCTCAGTTTTCGTAACACAATTGAAAACTTAGCATTCTTATAATACCAACTAGTCAGGTAGTGGCACATAAATACGTTATTTTGAGGATTTGCTGAAGCATGCTATTATTTATAGCTCTGGCACAAGATGGAGATCTATTTTTTTAAAAAAAATAGACATTTTGAACTTCATTTGGATCGATCGATCGATCGATCGATCGATCGATAGATAGATAGATAGATAGATAGATAGATAGATAGACAGACAGACAGCACCTATGCTGATTTTTATTGTGCAAACAGAAAACAATAACATTTGTTGAAGGGTATCAAACAATTATGTTTTAAAGCAATTCACCCTGTACCTAGTTTGAAATTGTCAGCAGTTTCCATTTATTAGTTTTTAATTGCCTTGAGAAGCTGATTTGCCTTGAAGCAGCAGGAGCAATTAACTTCCAACATATGCTAATATCATGACACTTTAGAAAAAGGCTGCAGGAAAAATTTAAAAGTTTCCAAATAATCTTAGAAAATAGACTAAAAAACCTACATCAACATAAACACACCTATCATCTCTAATTCCATTTCATTGCTATCTTCCCTATAAATCCTTAGTAAGACACTCATATAATAATTACTGATGTTTCCACAAACTAGATCTCCGCATTGCAGACCAACTGGGTGAAAATTCTCGTTTTCCTAAAATCTTTCCACAGCTTGACATGTTTGAACTCCTTTCGATAGTCACTGAAACACATGTTGGTTTTGTGGGAGTATTCTTGGACTTTTGTCAGACACAAGCAACCTGAATCACTTGTGAATTGTCTCAAGCGGAAGATTTATTGTTAGTTACCATAATGTTACAATAATATTTCCAGATTGACTGTATTTCTTTGGAAATAGTCAGATAAGGCTTCAGGGATTCTATGGGCTGTCAGACCGGTGCCACGTTCTGCAGTGGAAGGACTCTAAACTTGGTCCCCTCTTAACACCTCCCTCAAGTCTAGATGGAGATTCCTCAACTACTTTCTCAATTCTCCAGTATGCATTAGCAATACTTTCTCTTCATCTTCAGCCTTATGAACACTTGGCATTTTCTTTCACTGTAGCATCTTAATCTGCATTGGATACACTTCATGAGGTAGCATGTGAAATTAAGGAAAACTGGATGCATTCATTCTCAAACCTTTCTTCAGTATTGGTATATAAACTAATGTCTTCCAATCTGTTGGCCATCGTGTCATTTTCCAGATTTCAGATCAAGTAACTTTATTACAGCCATAAGAGCAGAAAACAATGCCTATATTAAAGACTATGTGTGTATATGTGCATATACTGTACAGGTAAGATATATAACAAGGAACAAGAATGAAATATAGGATATAAAAGCCAATGGATAAAAGTACAGTAATAATAAAATAAAATAACATAAATATAATTTTCAACTACAAATAAGATGAATAGTACATATAGACACACAAAAGTGGGCAACCTGGGAGATATTTTGGGTTACTATCAGATAAGAAGAGCAACAAATAAATATATCTCCTCCTGTAAATGTCTTCAGAATGGGGTAGATAAGAGTTATTCTAAAACCCATGTAAAAGGAACAATAGAGGAGCATATGGCTCAAGAATTCCATTGAGCTATTCCCATTGGTGGTGCTTCCCTGGAATATTCTTATAGCATCCAAAGGCCTATATTTTCCTAGGTAAAGGCCAAATGAAATTTTAATATTTCTCAAAGGTGGGAGAGATAAGAACATTTTTCAGACAGATAAAAAATCCAGGCAGTGGTCCAAAATTGGTCATTCTTCTCTGAACCAGCCTGCTCTTCTACAAAACATCTCTTTGGATTTGATCCAGTAAATTTGTATATAAAGATCTAGTTTGTAGCTTACGTATTGTACTGAGTAAAACAACAAATTGATAGTTTGTAGGATCCAATCTATTTCTATTATTTGCTTGCATTGCTTCATTAGAAAATTTTATTGATTCATCTATCACCTGCCATATTTCTCCAGAAATTTATCACTTCCTATAGCTTTTTGATTTGGTAGTGACTGGAATGCTGTCTAACTTCATTTTCTAGTACTAGAGGTTTTTTGTAAATAGGGAATATCTTCTAATGTATATTGGATGTCAACATTCCAATGATACAGAAATTCAGTGTACTCCTTCCATTCTTATCCTATCTCCTTTTAATCAGATAGAGGCTGTGTATTGACATCCCTTAGCATATCAGTTTGAGGTTGGAAACTCCTGAGTCCAGAGATTTTTTTTTTGAAGACTTACCGGTACCTTAATTTTTCACATCTGTTTCCATCTTCAGTATCTTTACAGATGTCATTATAACACTACTTATTGTACCCACTACCAAATCTGAAATTCTTTAATTTCTTTCTAAGAATTTTTTTCTTGGTTTTGTCTTCTACTTTGCAATTTCTATTATTTGTTCTGATCCACTTTGGTTTCTTCCATTTATTAGTTTTTGACAATCTCTTTCACATCCATCCTTAAAATATTATTTGATGTCATCCAAGAGTTTCTCTGGTTCCCTATCCCAGATTCAGGACTTCAAAACAATTCCTAAAGTTGTGCTGTGATAATGATGGGTATATGTACAAGATCATACACTGTGGAACTGGTTGGCTTTCTTCTTGCAATTTAGCTTCATTTGGAACTTGGACTTAAGCAGTTCTTGATCTGTTCCACAGTCAGCCCCTAATCACATCTTTGCTATATAATTAAGTTCTTCAACCTGTTTGTAGTAATAATATAGTCAATTTGATTCCTATCTGCACTGTCTGGTGATGTTCATATATATATATATATATATATGGGTCATTTCGGTTGTTTGATAATGGAGAAAATCTATGTAGTTGCTAAGAGCTGATACTGAGTTAACGGCACATAACCAATCAATCAATTTGTTGTTTGAGGAATGTGTTATCAATGATCAGTTTTTAGACTAGCAGAAATTGATTAATTGTTCTCTTATCTCTTTTGTTTCTTAGGCCATGCAATGAAATACATTTTCCTCCTTACTATTTCCCACTTTGGCATTCCAGTCTCAAACCACGAGCAGCATATCTTGCTTGCACATTCTTTTTCAAATTAAACGTGACCATAAAACTAATCAACTTTCTGTTCTGAATCAATGGTTGGAGCATACATTTGGATAATCATTACATTAAGGGCTGACCACAAAGTCTAACTGACATTATTTAGTCATTCACTACTTTACAATATATCCAAGTGCCTATATTTGCTATAGCTCTCCTGATTATGAAATCAATAATCTTCTCCTCTTCTTCTCCTTCTCTTTCTCTTCTTCTTTTACTGCTTCGGGTATTAAAGGAGATACAAAGTTCTCCTGCTGCTCTGGCGGCCTTAACGATTGTTGTTTGTTCAAGCATATTGAGTGCCATCTTTTGCCATAGTCAAGGTCAGGAACAAGAACTGCTAGGAGTTTTAGAAAGTACCTTAATGCAGTTAGAGCATTATAACAGAATAGTGAAAAACTATCAAAGCCTCTCTCTAGTTGAACTTATATCTAACCCACTGAGTTTCTTTCTCAGGTTTGCTATTTTTCCAGGACCTAGATATCTTTTTTTTTAATGGCTCCACATTCTCCCGACACACCTTCACATCATTCAAACTGAGGAGCCTGTCGTCCAGCACTACACTGTCAATCATTCTATCATGCCTGTTCAATTGTTTTTTCTTGTAAAGTGCCATTGCCTTTTTGTGCACCTTTGCTATCGTCATTAGAGTCATAATCTGCCTTCAGCATTTTCATAGATTGCTATTGCCTGATATACAGGTGCCTGATAGCTTTAGCTAGATCACACCAGGGGTGACCTGTCAGGAGCCATACATTCTTGGCATTCTCTAGTCAAACCTATCACCTGAAGGCAGGACAAGAAGCAATGGATGGAAATGAATCAAGGAGAGAACTAAGGAGGAATTTCCTGATAGTTAGAACAATTAATCAATGGAATGCCTTGCCTCCAGAAGTTGTGGGTGCTCCAACCCTGGATGTTTTTAGGAAGAGATGGAATAACCATTTGTCTGAAATGGTATAGGGTTTCCTGCCTGAGCAGGTGGTTGGACCTCCAAGGTCCCTTCCAACTCTGTTATTCTGTTATACTCTCTTGCCCCCACTCCATTTAGGCAACATAGATTGTGGAGGGCCATAATACGAGGGCGTAAATAATACTATTCCAATGAAAGAAAACTTCACATTAAGTTTTGTTAAAAAATGTTTACTAGAATATCATCTCAGAAAGGACACTTAAGAAGCAATAGAATGAGAGGAAGAAGCATTCACCCAACCTGACAGAAATGTTGCATTTCCAGAGGCAACTTGAATCGCACAAAACCTTCCCAGATAAGGTCAAAGTTAGGGGCCCATCAAAAGGACTGAATGGAAGAGGCAAATTCCAGAGCAGTTGGACTGTCACAGGCTGATGAATTAGAGACATCAATCAAGGCAACTTTCTTTAAAGATAAATAAGCAAGCCACTGCAATTCAATAGCTGATAAAGGGCAGAATTAGTAGCTCTGGTACATATCAACAGTCACTAGGGCAGACTATTCATCAGCCATAGAAATATTTGCCAGAAGGTGAACACATGAAGGAAAGGCTGCATTGCTGTCACATGAGTAGGAAGCTTAAGTATCTACAGTAAAGGCAACTGCACTTTACTAATGTCAATGTTACATGCTAAAGTACTTTCAGGCTAGTAGGATATATGGATGCAACCTGGGATGAAAACATAGAGGACAGAAAATTAATCAATGGAGCCTTTTTTTCTATGGGAAAGTGGTTAGTTGGACTAACAAAAAAAGTAAAGAATTACACTCTCATCTTTAAAATCAGAATACGTACAACACAAGCTTATCAAGATCTAGTCAGTTTATATATTAGGGAAATTTTGGACTTTGGCATAAATATAATTTAAAGATTCCAAGTATCATGATATTTCCTAAATAAAACTTATCTTTCTTTTTGTTTCATACAACTATGAGAAGAATACTCTTTGAAATAAAAATTACACACTTAATTTAGAACTACTTGCTTCATGCATTCTTTCTATGGTGCAAAGCTATCTATTATGCAATAATCTGACTTTTTATTTATACTCATTTGGTTGATATATTCTTATAGTATACAAAAATTCATGTAAATATGTGCAGGTAAAGTAGCATATGGGCTAGCAATTTGCTAAGGCTACCAACACTGTGAAGTTCAACAGGAGGTTTGTAAGGTCATCCAAAGGCAGAATCATAAAGTATAAAATTTGAAGGTTTTGCTGTTGATATTGAAACTGTTGAGATAGTAAAGCCTGCTTCTTCTGATCATCAACTTATTGTATTGTGCTCCTCACAGTCTATAATGCTAGCCTACCTCCAAGAACACCATGTGCAAGTAAGAAGCTGCAGAGTATAGAGAGCCATGGAAATAGTTTTGAGGAAATTGTCTGTGGAAATTCTCAATAATCCAGGTCATGGTTGTCCCAAAGGTGCTGTTCAAAAGACAATTGGACTTTCTTATTTTTTTTCCTTGAAAACGTTTTGCTTCTCATCCAAGAAGCTTCTTCAGTTCTTTGAGGGATTTATTTATATTTCCATAAAGTACTGTTCTACTCTTCCTGTGGAAGATATGGCCTACCTCATAAGGCTGACACAGAGAGCGGAGATACTTCATATTAGCTCATCATGAGAATTATTTTGATTACCCTGTTTGGACTCATTTATAGAACCAATGTGTGACTCCTTTGAATTTTTGACAAGTCCTAGGGTCAGCGTATAGTAAACAGGAGCTTTCTTTCCCAGCATTTAAAGTTGTGAGATATATTTGAGCTACGCAGTGACCTTTTGACCTAGAATATCATAAGAAATTCCCCACCCACATTGATGTATCATTTTTTTTCATTGTTTATTTCATTGTTCCATTACTTTATTATTGTTGTGTTTATATTTCTTTTCATTTCTCTATTTTTATTGTTATAAGTCACCTAGAATAGTGTAATCCCCAAACAACTAAAGCACCACTTGAATACCATCGGCATTGACAAATTCACCATCAGTCAATTGCAAAAGGCAGCTTTACTCAGAACAGCTTACATCCTGCAATGATACCTCTAATCAAACATAAACACCTGCCTCTCCTAGGTGCTTTGGAAGGACTCAATAAGGGGATTAAAATGCCAAATTCAATCTGAACATCTGGCTGATTGTGTGATGAACCATAATAAGTTGATCCAGTTTTACTGGAAATCTTTAATGCTATGTGGAAATGTCCTTGACAGGAGGAGATCTGGAGCCAAAGCAACAGCAGGAAAAGAGGCAGTTTAGCCTCAGAATGTGGGTGTAGTAAACATCTCAGTAGGGATCCTCCCTAGTTTTGTGGGTTATAAAGATGATAGGAGAGAAATGTACCTTCAGACTTGCAAGATTCTGCTAACATAATATTATAATAAAGTAGATCTAGTACTTCTTGTGTTTCTTGTCTGGACTACCTCACAACACAGTCAAAATCCTTGCCAAGCATTGAATCAATTGATTGTAACAACTATTATAAGGATTTTAAAATATGATTTGTCTGAATAATTTTGTTTTGCAATATATGTAAAATAAATACTGATAAAATAGGACCCAGATACTTTAGCAACTTCAGATGTACCTGAAATATATGGAAGTTTAAGAAATGCTATATTTGAAGTTAAACAAATCTAATTTTACATGAAACTTAGAAATGGTTCGAAAATTAATATAGGTAATAAACCAGGTGTACTGAAAGTCAGATCGCTTAGGTCACAGTCACAATGTTTTATTATTATTTTTTTAGAAAAAATGTTACTGTATTCAGGAATACTTAAAGGTCATATGTCAAATGAGTAGAAGAAAATGGCAACCCATTTGAACCTTTAAAGTAATTTATATAATACATTGTCTATGGGACTTTGTTTATGGGATCTGACTCATATATGGCATGTCAAATAAGGAACTGGACTAACCAATTGCGAACCACATTTTCAGAAACATAAAATATTTTTCTTATAGTTTAGACATGAAGCAAATTCATTAGAAAAGCTTGTTCCATGTTTACTGAACTCACCAAGGAACCTTTTAAAAGGATTGGATATTTCTTGTAGTATCATTGCAAAAAAATTGAGAGCTCTCTAATTCTTCTGATTTGGTTAAATCTATGGTAATTTTATGGCTTCAAGGTATTACTTATGTTAATATAAATTTGGAGGCAAACAGCAATAGAAGACTTAAATGTAATGTTGAATAATACAGTATTTCAGAAATATGGAATCTGACATTCTATAAATTTTTGCTTTGTCAGGTCTGGGGTTTGGAAAAGAGAAATATTCCATGTGGGTGAAAATAAACATATACCTCTTATGTATGAGAGTCAGTTTGGTCTAGTGGTTAGGGCAGAAGACTAGAAACTAGGAAATTGTGAGTTCTAGTCTCACTTTAGTCATGAAAGCCAGCTGGGTGACCTTGAGTCACTCTCTCTCTCAGCCCAACTCACCTCACAAGGTTGTTATCACATATCCATAGGAAGCCTCGAAAGAACTTGTGGTTCTAAGCAAAAATTCAAAGAAATATAAGTCTCACTACAAAGGCACAAAATATCTCTTTATCTCCTACTCTAACATGAAAGTGTCCTACTGAATGGATCAAAACAGAATCAGAACAAAATCTGTAATATAATAGTAGTTTCCTTCTTCCATTTCCATCCAAGTATAAAGATACCAAGCAGTCCAAAGAATCAGCAGTTTAAAGTTCAAAACATCAAACAGCATCTGAGGCTGACAAAAGACATCTGGATAGCTCTGTGCAAGTTACGCATAGTGAACGTGTAATCCAGACATCAAACTACTTTGTTGAATTATGTGTTAACTAGAGCTCTAAATGTCAAAATATTCATAATTTGTCACAAATTGTGTCTATTTACAACTTGGCCTCCACATACTTTATAATTTTCCTTGCTCTTAGGTGGCAGTGTGTCTCCATGAGAATGGATGTGGATATGTAGATGTACACATACACATACATACTGACTCAAAACATTTTAAAACATTCGCAATATAATAGCACGCTCAGAACACAAAGGAGATTGTAAAACGCACAATCTCTATATTAAATAGTTGGTGTTTGTTTGGAAATGTCTGGGGAATCAGACGCCTATAAACACATCTATCTGAAACTTTACTTACTGTACTTTCTACAAAAGTAGACTTCTGTTTTAATCAGCAGTGCTGAACCTTTGGGAAGAAGAGTGGTGTGGAATTAGTCTTAGTTTTAGGCTGTCGTCTCCTGTGTTCAGGTTTGTGGCAAGATATTAGTCTTTTTTTATCACCAGTTTTCTCTTTCGGTAAAATGTATGTTCTATAAATGCCCCAGCTTATTTTTGCAACCTTCTGTGAATGGCAGTTTCTCCCATGGCAGCCATTGTCTAATGATAACCATTATATTATCTCAAAGGCTGGAGACCTCTGGTCTATTATTCTCTAGTGTCTACAAATGCAATAAAAAAAAAACATGTACAGTACGAACCACAGAAAATTTCCAGGAAAAAAGTAAAGGAATTTGCACTTATGTGCAGCATGTGGCGTTACAAAAAAAAATGACAAAAAGAATTTAGCTGGCACATATTTTTTCTTTGAGAAATATAACACACCTACTTTTCTTTAAAAAAGGAAATGTGTACAAAATGTTCAATTTAATAGTTTAGCTACATACAGAATATGTTTTCTCGATTGCATCATATTCAAATGCGAATCCATGTATGTGGGAATCTAAATAGTATAAATTACTGATCTAAAATTGAGGAGCAAGAATATGTGCTTTCTTGAGGCAGCAGTAAAAAAGAAAAACAAGTATTTTGAAGCAGCTTTACATCTTGCTCCTTGATATAAGCTTACATTGTTCATAATTCTTCAGCAGATTTCTCACCCCAAAGGTCATCGTATAAATAATAGCAGCATGAGATATTTTCAGTGCTTGTTTTGAAAGTACCTTTTATGAAATGAGTGTGACGACGCTACTATAACAAAATATTACTATTTTTCCCATTCACTGGGTATTAGTTGTACAATTCTGGACCTGCTTTAAAAGATGGGAGTTAGCTAATCCAAATTTGCATGCTTTTGGATATTGTAAAAGTGATTTTGCTACCTTGTGGTAATGAGATGGTAGCACTTAAGATTTTGATTAAAGTTTAGCTCTGCATTCTAATCCTGCTTGACACCTTGGGTAATTATAAGCTATCACAAAAATTAAAAATTTGGTTTATTTGCACAGATTTAGCTTTATAAATACCATTTTTATAAAATTGGTTTGTGGTGATGCAGCACAGTTGTATGTGTATCTAGTCACTCTAGTGACCCAACTGTGAACTTCCCAAATCCTTCATTCGTAATTCAGTAGCATCTTTAATGGAGCAGTCTAAATACTGCAGAAGAAGGTAAGTGCAGAGCAAGGGAAAAACAAGTTCCCTTCTAGCACACCTGCTGGCATGTTGAGACAACAACAAATTCTTCATTAGATTTGAAATCTAAATTCAGATTACTCAAGAGGACAACTCTGTTTCTGACCTCTTCTCCTTGAGGGATACGGAAAAACAAAGTTTGTCCATTCTTCCTCCTGCTTATGTTCCACAGAACTGATCTGAAGCTAACAGGAACAGTAGAGAAGTGGTATGAAGAGCCGAAGAATCTTCAAGGTTACTTACTGCTAATCTTTGACTTACGACTTACACCTGGGACCAGGATTTCTGCTTCTAAGCAAGGTGGTTGTTAAATGAATCATGCCTGATTTTACAACTTTTTTTTTTACCATGGTTAAGCGAATCACTGCCGTTGTTAAGTAAAGCACATGTGAATCGAGCCCTGTTGACTTTGCTTGTCAGAAGCTGGCTGAGAAAATTGCAAATGGTGACTCTGGGACTCCATTGTAAATACATGGTAGTTGCCAAGCACCCGAATTCTGATCACATGACTGTAGGGATGCTGCAATGGTCATGTGAGAATTGGTCATAAATTCACTTTGTTCAGTGCCGTTGTAACTGTGAATGGTCACTTAACGAATGATTGTTAGTCGGGGACTATTGTACTTCTATACCCTAACACAGGACTGTCAAACTCCTTACCCGAGGGCTGGAGGCGTCACACACTGGCCACGCCCAGTTTAGCAAAGGGGAAAAAAGTCCTGATATGTCACGTGATACTGCCGTGACGACGTGAGTTTGACACTCCTGCCCTAACACATTGAGTCCCTTCCTTGAACAGATATTCTGTTTGTGAAGATTAGGTTAAAGCTCAACCTAATGTGTTTCTGAATACCATATGTAAAAAATGTGAAGGAAAAACAATGCCACGTAGTTCTAAGGGCACCGAGATATGAAGACAGACATACGTTTTTGTTCTTATTTGACAGCAGAATGGAGGTAAGCGTTACATTCTTCATGACAGGGAAATAATACATGGTTGTTCCTGTTCTTTGATTATTTATAGTTTAAAGCTAGCAGATAAGCTTAGATAGCTTTATTAGTTTGATTTATAATGTATTGAATTAAATATTTGCATGTTGTATCCTGAATTATGATGACTTAGTCAACAGAAAGACAAATAAAAATGCATTTTCAGATTAACTACATTTTCATGAGTAATATATACATCTATTTTAAAAGAAACACAATACTAGCAATCCTCATTCAACTTTCTAAAAAACAATTTCATGCAGCATTTCCCTTTCTTCTTACAAGGAAATAACGCACAGCGGAAAATCTCAAGCATGGTAAACTTGAAAAATAGAAGAAACGTGGATTCTTTATATGGGCTTTATATGTGTTTATGTGAAACAGGTAAATACCCAGCTGTAGAAAGTTCAGATTTTACAACTGTGATAGTTTAGCCTTGTCATAAATCAAATTGATTGTTCAAATAAGGAGATAGTTATCCAGAAGGGTTAAATCTAAGACTTACTGCAGATAGGAAGCCGTAAATTACTGGCTTATCTTAAGTTGCCAGAGCCAACACATTTTGCTGCCAAGGATCAACCAAAAAGGGAAAAGTGGAAATATATTCTAGAAAGACAGAAGATTTCCCAGTTTCCTACCGACAGTATATACAACCATTCCTAGGAAAACCAAATAGAAAGGTTTCAAATTAATACATTCTCATTTTATTGTTAAATAAATAATATACACTGGAAAAAAGCAACAAATGTGAAATTAGGTATTTTACAAGGAATTATTGTTGACTACTGGGCTCCAGTCAATTCAGTCTGATTTGACCGGTATGTTCGTATCTTTATTAATTGCAACTAAATCACTGAAACAAATTAGATGCATAAGAAAAGAGCAAAACAAAAAGCTTTGGGGCCTCCCACTGCCTGCAGCAATTTGGACTGATGCACGAATCCTCTGCTCATTCTCATTCAAAGCCACTTCTTGCTGTCCAATGCCATCAATATCATCGCTGTGGTTACTGCAAATACTGACTGAAGATGATGCAGTAACTATTAATGAGATCACAATGTCCTTTTACAAAAGTGGGAGCTGACTGGCACTTTTTGGTTTATTTTACTAGTGCTGGTCCCCTATTTCTCCTGTAACAGGTAGTCCTCGACTTACAAGCCTTCATTTAGTGACCATTGAAAGTTACAATGGCGCTGAGAAAAGTAACTTATGACCATTCTTCACAAAACCGTTGCAGCCTCTCTATGGTCACGTGATTGAAATTCCGATGCTTGGCAACTGGCATGTATTTATGATGGTTAAAGTGTCCCGGAGTCATGTGATCACCTTTTGTGACCTTCTGCCAAGCAAAATCAAAGGGAAAGCCAGATTTACTGAGCAATCGTGTTATTAACGGTGATTCGCTTAACAAAAGTAGGAAGAAAGATTGTAAAAACAGGGCAAAACTCACTTAACAATTGTCTTGCTTAGTGACAGAAAGTGGGGCTCAACTGTGGTTGTAAACTGAGTACTAGTATGAAGTTTTTCATTAGTCTACTTTGTTACCCTGTACACATTTACATGAGAGTGAGCTGTTCCAAAGAGAGAGGCTCTAACCTAGGGAGAATACTTGGAATCGGGAGGGTGGGGGGAAAGAAGTCATTCAGCTCAAAAACATTTTTTGGTGATGAGCTATTCCTCCTAATCTGGCATAAATTCTTCATTTAGATTATTGAATGATTTACTTTCCATACCCCAAGCAGCCAGTGCAGAATCTCTTAGGAATATAAATGTGTTTGAAGTTAACTGATGCACAATTTATCTTCCGTTCATTTCTCAAATTGAGATATCTTTCTATGCCGAATTGACTGAGCCTTGACTGGAAGTAAAATGTGTTCTTTCTGTCTTGAGGAAAATGGCTGACTGTAGTTTAAGTAATGAGAGGCCCGCTTTAATTTGTGTATGGGATCTGGAACTGTTATAATTCAAAATTGCACTAGGTTCTATGCTTACGATAGAAAATAAATTATATCACTCCCTTGATACTTAATATCTTCCAAAGACGTCTAATAATAAATATTAAAAATTTGCAGTGACATGAATGGCTATATTTTTATAATGATAAAAAATAGACACACCGGCTTACTGTTCAAAATTAATTATTGTAGGGAAATAAGCATTCCATAAGGGGATTACATTTCCACATCAGAGTGAGTTCATCTTGCATCTTTAGTTTGCCCTTATTAAACTTTATTTAGTCTTCTTTTTTTTTTTTTGCATTGAACTTATAATCACTTAATGAAAACATTTCCCTCCAATGAAGGTTTCTGTCTTTAGATATATAGGCAGTCCTCGACTTATAACAAATCATTTAGTGACTATTCCAAATCACAACACCACTGAAAAAAGTGACTTCTGACCAGTTTCCACACTTATGACCACTGCAGCATCTCATAGTCACATGATCAAAATTTGGGCTCTTGACCACTGGCATGTATTTATGACTTTTTCACTGAGCCGGAATCATGTAATTACCATTTGTAACTTTCCCAGCTGGCTTTTGACAAGCAAAGTCCATGGAGGAAACCAGATTCCCTTAATGACCATATGATTCATTTAACAACTGTAGTGATAAGTTAACAACAGTACTAAAAAAGGTCATAAAATGAGATGCAACTCACTTAACAACTGTTTTACGGTCATATTTGAGGACTCCACGTATATTTCAACATCCCTTGTCTTGTAATATGAAGAATGCTAACAATTAGAAGATGGTAGCAATTATTAATTTATGGGTGTCTGCTATATGTAGTCCTAGAGGTATGACGGCAATTGAGATTGGGATCGCCATTGCTAAGTGATGCATTACAAAGCATGACATGGCAGTATTGCTTAGCAACAACAATCCCAGTATTGCCCATGGCCCATTGTAACCCCAGGACTGAGCCAGTTTAAGTGAGGGCCTCATGTGACCATAACATGGGAAAAGGAAGGAATCCCAGACAAGAGATTGGGGGGTCGGGGTGTGTGTGTGGTGTGTGTGTGTGCGTGTGTGTGTGCTAGGAAAAATGGGCAGGTACCATTGGTGGATGGGTGGCCTAGGGAGTGCAAGTGGTGGGTGGGTGCCACGGATGGGTGCTAGGGAGTGCTGTTGAGTGTCACAAGTTGTCATGCCCCCGTCGGAGCTTGAATCTGCGGAGGAAGACAAACTGGAACTGGAGCCAATGGAGATCGAGGGGGAGACTTTGTTGGCTTTGGAGGAATATGGGGAGGAGTAGGCCTAGTCAGGCCAGGGCCTTTCAGGATTGCAGGCAGGGAGGAACAAGGATAGGATGACCAAGAGAGGCTAAGCAGTGAACATGAAAGATGGAGCTCAGGCGATGAACAAGGACCACCCCCTCCTGATCCTCAAGCATGGAGAGTGGAGAGATGGTGGGAACAGTGCAGGCTGACCTGACTACTCGGGAGGAAAATGTATGTTCTCTCCACAAGACACACCTGGGGACTGAGACTTAAGGAGATGCTGTGGAGAGGGGCATTTGTTGGGAACAAACACTGAACTCATGGAGTGCTGTGTGCCATTGCCAAAGCTGGATGTTTCCTGGACTTCTTGTTTTATTTCCTGCTTCCTGGATTAATTGCTTTGTTCTTTTGCTTCCTGGACTAATTGACTTGCCCTGCTAGATTTCTTGTTTTGCAGCCATTCTGGTCATAGTGTTGTGCTGGACTACTTGCAGCCAGAGACTGCTGGAGGTGTGTGTGTGTGTGTATGTTTACTTTGCTCCAGGACTTGCCAGAAATGTGGGAGCATTTGTGGAACATTTGAAGCAATAAAGAGGCAGTTTGAACTGTCACATGACTGTGTTGGCTCTGTGCTGTGCCCCGGGTCATCACACAGGTGGACATTAAGCAATGTGTGTATGTGTGTGGGGGAGCAGATGTGCTGCCCTGCCAGGAGTAGAAGGGGCCATAGCTAGGAGTTATGCACACCATGCACTACTACAAATGGAGTTATACTCCACCAGGCATCAAAGCAGGGAAGTTTCTGTGATGCCTTCCCCATGTGTAGCTGGGATGTGTGATGGTGATTCCTGGCAACTACACAACCAAGCGCTTCTCACATGGGTCATAAAATGGGGCAAGATTCACTTAACAACTTTCTTGCCTAGCAATGGAAATGTTGGTTTCAATTGTGGTTGTAAGCTTACAGTAAGGCCATAGCCATTTCCCCTGATTCTAACCTTTTCTACTCTTATCCCTAGACAGTTGCCTTAAATTGACATTGTCATCTGGATGTGACACTGCATGATCTGGTGAAAGAAATATTCTAACAATGTTTTTATCTTTAATGGATGGGACTGTGGCAGCTGCACATACTTTCACTGTTTTCTTTGCACTGGTTGTGAGACTTTTGCATCTGGACATTTTTTGGACCACTCCTTCTGCAAATAAGCAGAAAGGGGGAAAAACAGACCTAGCCTGTCAGCATGCATCTTTACTTAGAAAACTATCCCTAGTGAAATACGTTAACTGCAAATTTTAAATTTTTCATCATAGTAAAATGAATGACTTCCGTTCAATTTGGAGAAATGCCTTCTCAACGTCAAAAGATGCCATTATCACAGGGCTGGCATCATTTTTCATCTTAAAGAAGACATTAAATAAGGACAGCAAATTCATACAGGCAAACTTTCTGCACTAAACATAAAATAAAAGTTGTTCAGGATGAATTATTTTAATACTTGCGCTTTGACTCAAATGGCCAATAACTTTTCCAATCTATTAAAACCTACATTTTGAAGCAAAATGGGTATACATGACCCACATTCTTAGATACTTTTAATATTGCTATAATCAACACACAATGCATCTTGGGCATCATCTCTAGGTCAATAAATTATCTACAAATTCCAGGCTTACATAGGCATGATGCAGCAAATCCTAGCTTTTAAGAGAAAATCTTGTTTTGGAAAGCTAATGCTCCTTTAGTGTTAACCAACAGACTTATGAACTGTGTGATGTTATTCTAGTGGAAGAGAGATGGCAATTTATTCACAGACTTCTGATACTATCACAGCATATTACTATCATTACTGCTACTAAGATGTGAATAAAATTAGGAGTACAGAAAATTGCCACACTGTGCATACACAGCCACATTTTATAAAAACTTATTTCAAGTTGCAAAGTTGAATACATCTCACTTCTGTATAGTATATCATCCAGATTACTCTACTTGAATTGTTTTATGTATCCCCATCATAATAATGCCCTCTTAACACAAACTGGCTAATCAATGTAGTAGAAATCTCTTGAGCTATCGATGTGCGTAATACATTTATTTTGTGCAACTTTTTAAAACTCCTGTTCATATGCGCGCATCATGCAATGAATGTACCCAAGAGGATGTAACGTAAATAATATATGAATTTTTTTTTCTGAATTTGCAATGAAGATAAAGTGATTACATATTAATAAATGTAAACAAAACTATAATAAGAAACATCAGAGCACCTACTTGCCAGTCTATATAGTCTTTGTTGTGGACCTGCCCCCAGTGGCTCAAAGATTTCTCAGAGAAAATATAATTTATAGTTTTTCCTTGAGATTTTGGTCATTTGGGCATGTAGAAAAAATATTCAGATCTATTAATCTTTCATTAAGCTCATAATTAATCTTCTTAACACTCATCAACATACCCAAATAATGTCGCTGCAAATGATTCCATAATTAGGTTTCTAGAGTGTTTGGTATGTTGAAATCCCACTCAGAATCTGCTCTAGATGCTAGAGATTACAGTTCCAAATCCATCAACTTTGTCAGTTCCCGAAAGTGTTTATTCTGATGTGCAAATATTATAGGTTCCATATATATATTCAGACCAATTTGCTTTTGATTTTTTTTTCCTCTTGTAAGCTTAAAGTCACTGTACTGGTTAACTGTGACACTGTTTTTTAACAAGACTATTTTTTTCTATTTTGAAAATGAGAAACCAATCTGTTCAATTCCAAAACTGAAATCGCACTGTACTACAGTGTAGTAAAAACAGACAACTCCTGGGCTTCGTGCTGTAGAAATTTGTCTGTCCCTTGAACTCACAGCATGCTTGTGAAAGTAATTACAGAATTAGTATCCACTTAATGATTTTCTTGAGAGCTCATATGTGGGGGAAAAAGCCTTAATTTTATAAGATTATGAAACTGAATCTCCAAGATATTGTCTTCTGATCCAAGAGGTGGAAAAGCATTTTTCCAAAACAGATTAGATAATAAAGTCGTAACTGGCAAATATTAATCAAAAGTTGTAATACTGCTGTAATACAGTTGTAATCTGTTCCATTGCTGTGTTTTCACAACATGAGTTTTCCTAGTATCATATAGCCATTAGACATGATAATCAGGTTTTTTTCTTTACGTTAAGCCATTTTTTAAAAATAAAATTCTTTGTTGCAATAAAATCACATGCTTACAATTGTAATACTCCATCAAATGAGGTTTTATTTTATTTAATGAGGTAGAATGCATACATCTGATTTATAGTACAGTTACCAGGTATTTGTTGATGTGTATGGCTGTGCTTTCATCAACAGCTGTTGATAATGCTGTTTCATCCAAGCTATCATTCCGTATAATGTTGCTGATAATTTTGAAAAATTCAAAAGCATAATTTTACTCCTCCAGCTTTCTGGTACATGCACAAACTTTTCCATATGCTCATTAATATCCTGAATGGAAAGCATCAAGCTGTTCATTTTAATAGCCAACAAAACTTTTGTCACTGAAAATAATTATTTCTTCTGTGTTTGAACGCTTGCATTTAAGATTAATTTTGTCTTTTTTCTCCTTTTTGGGATAGTCTTCCAAGTGACTTGCCATGTAAACCTTCTCATAAATATTTTTTGTTGCTAAATCTTTGCTTGTTGTGTGTATGAGATTTCTTTGACATTTTAAGAAATCCAGAACTGTGCATTGTTACACATTTTTCCCATGTGATATTTCCAGGGGTGGGCTTCAAAAACCTCAGTAATGGGTTCGCTGCCCGGTTGCTGGGTGGGCGTAGCCATGGTGGGCATGGCCTAGTCGACCTCCTGCACTATGGGGGGGTCATTTTCTCCTTCCCCGACGTCCAGAGGCTTACCTGGAGCCTCTGGGAGGGCAAAAACGGCTGTCAAGCCCCGATCAGCTTGCCATACCTGGTGGGGGGGGGTAGGGAGGACTAGCAGGGATCGAATCCAGCTGCAGCAAAGCAAAGCTTGACCAGCCCTCCTACCAGCTGACTGGCACAGCAGCAGAAACAGCTGCGTACCGCTGCAACAGCCCAGGTGGCTTCAACATGCTTGGCTGTGCCAGCATCAGATCCGGCTGCAGTAAGGAGAGACTCAACAGCCCCCTCCCCTCCAACAGCTGGTCGGCTCTGGAAGGTCTAGGGATGCTGGAAACAACCCATTTCCAGCCTCCCCAAACTTCCAGGAATTCCATTTTTCTCCCTCCCTGAGCCTCTGCGCATGCCCTGCACTTATCTGCATCCACAATGGGCCGTGTGGAGACTCCTGGAAGCACCAGGAGGGAGGGGTGGGGCAGAGTGGGCGGGGCCAGCTAGGAGTGGGATTTGGGGGTTCGGCGATCCCCACAGAATCTTCGCTAAGGGTATGCCCAAACACCCGTGAACCCCCAGCAGCCGACCCCTGGATATGCCCCAGGAATTCTGTCATCTTGAAATACATACAAACAGTTGCCAAGTAAACACTATATTGGAATGTTGAATTAAACTCAACATGTTGTACAACAGGGGTGTCAAACTGGAGACCCATCAGCGAGATGCATCACTCATAGGCCACACCCACCCCAACTCAGCAAAAGGAAAAAATATTGCAAAATGTCACATGACGGCAACGCAATGCCGCAAGTTTGACACCCGTGTTGTAGATTTTTGGTCCAGTTGTTTAGATTTAAATAAGGTCACTGTTTGTTTGTTCTTCAAACTTCAGCAACATTTTGGAGATGGGTTTTCTATATTTCTTCTTCTTTTAAATAACCCTGTCCTGTGATGACATAGCTTTGTCTCAATGTAAGATAATTCTCTAGGTTTCCATAACTTCATGAATGAGTTCTTTGCCTTGCCATACTAGAAGTACCGGAAGTTGATCAGCTTCCTAATGATGTTCTCAATTCCACCAACCAATCTTGTCCAGGGATGGTACTAGAATTAACAAAATGCTTAATAGGAAGGATCCAGCCTCTGGGAAGTCAGGGTAGGAACTGTAGAAGCAGGATACTGAAAGAGGATGACTGAGCCAAGAGGACATTCCCATGCTGTGCAAGTAGGGCTTTTGCCTGTTAGAACGTGATTGATGTGGATTGCTCAGTTTCTGAGTGCTCCTGTATGCATGTGCATATGAGCACAAATTAGAAGACACACTGCTCTCAAGTACTACAGGGCAAGCAGATCTCCAGGCCAATGAAATCTCAGCTTTAGATTTTCATCATCATGCACTTTTTTTTTTAGTAGTTGTTTAAAAGAGATCTACTTCTTTGAGATTCCACCTAGCACACTACATGTAAATTCACAGCTGATAAGTGCTCACTGTTATCAGTTTTCCAAATGTAAGTTTCCAACATTTAATCCTAGTGGCGCGGGATGGACTTCAATAACCTCAGCAACGGGTTCGCTGCCCGGTTACTGGGTGAGCGTGGCCATGGTGGGCATGGTCTAGTCGGCCTTCTGCACCACAGTGGGGGGCACGTTTTCACCTTCCCTGAGGTCCAGAGGCTTTCCTGGACCCTCTGGGAGGGCAAAAATGGCCTCCGCCCGGGCTCTGGATAATCCAGGAGACTGGAAATGGGCTGTTTCCAGCCTTCCTGAACTTCCGGGAGGCCCATTTTTTGCCTTCCCCAAAGTCCAGAGGCTTTCCTGAAGCCTCTGGGAGGGGGAAAATGGCTTCATCCCCTGGCTCTGGATGCTCTAGGGAGGCTGGAAATGGCCCATTTCCTGCCTCCCTGAACCTCCATGTGTGCCCTGCACTTACCTGCATCCACAATGGGTCGCATGGAGACTCCTGGGAG
>JANHFL010001642.1:63807-84474 GCA_032468155.1 Oxyrhabdium leporinum | reverse complement strand
CACCCCCCCCCAAGGTCAAACACAACCCTGATGCAGCCCTCAATGAAATCAAGTTTGATACCCCTGAAGTAGATAGTTTCTCATTTGATACCTCACTTCCCAGTTCTACCACAGCTTCTTTGTTTGGGGCATGTTCCGGCGTCAATGACAGGCATCTCTGCTGTAAAAGAATGAGGGGGAGGAGAAGGAGGAGGAGGAGAAGGAAGAGGCTGCTTCTTAAGTTTATGAGGCATTTTTATCTTCTCAAATTACCAAAAGTGACACAAGTTTAATTAGATTTTCAATTTGCCTTTCTCTTCAAACACAGTCCACAAATTTATTTTTTGCAATTTACAGGGGACAGAATAAACTGCATCTTAGCACGTCACAGTTTTGCCGGAAGTGTAAATTTACATCTTCAGCTGCTTAATAAGCTATCTGGAAGTTCGTGAAGTCTTTCCATGAGAGATAATGGATTTCCAAGTGCTGAGACATTGCAGTATTGGAATGGATAGCCCTTAAACATTGTACAGAGCTTAAAAATGTAGGTGCATTATTGCATATACTGTATGAAAGGAAACTTTAAAATATGAGTGAGATTTATAAATAAATTGAAATCCCTTTTGGGTATATATGGATAGCTATTCTAAAAGCAGTCTATAAAGGGGGATGTACTAAATAAAAATATGAATTTAATAGCATTTTATCACAAGTTTGTAGGAATTTATACTACACAAATGAATCACTACTAAATAATGAGCAAACAGCAGTATACGATTACATGAGCAAGTGCTTGTGAAGCAATCTTCATTCAATAATTTTCACTGATGTACCAGGAAGAACAGGAAAGATATTTGTTACCACCTTGATCCTTGCTAAACTTAGGGGAGATGGAGATCTTGCTATTGCTATAGTATTATCTGGTATCGCAGTATCATTGATGCCCGGTAGTAGAACAGCGCATTCAAAGTTTAAGATACTCTCAAAGTGAATGAAAATGTTCTTTGTAACATGGAAAAAAATTCCAATACTACAAATTTTATTTGACCTGTGAGGTTTGTTGTCTGAAATGAGAACCCAATGATTAGGAAGAAGAGCTTTGAAACTGTAGACTGGACTCTTCACAATATACAGTATTCTACAATATACAGTATATACAATATAAATGAGGCCTTTGGGAGAATTTTAACCATTTGCTATGGCAATTTTCATCAGCTTCAACCATTGTGAAAAAAGGAAATGATGCTGATATGGAGAATTTATGCATTAAAAAAATCATTCTTATGGAAAAGCTTTGTCGAATTTCAATATCAGAGAAACATGCAATTGAGTGAGGGAGAAAAAAATATTGGATGTTGGAGTAGACAAAATTCAGAAAATGATGAAATAGAATTATCTGAAGAAAAGGATTTGCCAGCAAGAACTATGGAAGGTTGAATCTATTTGATAATTCTGTAGAACTTTTCTCAAACAACTTGGTTCTCTTCAATGAAATGATGACAAAAATCAATTCCTCCTGCATTAGATGCTTCCTGGGATCATAAAATAAAGTTGTTCCTTTAATGCTAGCAGGGAAGTTGCTAGAACAGAATTCCTTGATTCAGTTGAACTCTCTGCATTGTCATCACATAAAGTGGAATTGAAGATAGGATTTCCCCCATCATTTTAATTAGGAACTTGGATTATCTAAGGGCACGGGTGTCAAACCGGCAGTGTCACGTTGCCATCGCATGACATTTCATGATGTTTTTTTCCCATTCGCGGAGCTGAGGTGGCCATGGCATCTGGACCACGGGCTGCCAGTTTGACATTCCTGTAATATAAGGCTTTACAGTGGTATGTGAATGAAAATCTCTTGTAACAAAAATAAACATTGGTATATTCAAAAATGACATTGTTATGATTCCAACAATTACATATTTATCAGAAAGTGAAGATGTTCCTCTTCACCATTGAGAATGATTTATTTGGAGAAGCTGGTATTTCAATATGGTCAGCTGTATGCTGCTTTAAGCTAAGGAAAAAGAAATGAAAACATTAACAGTGTTTTCAAGCAGATCAATTGCACATCATCATCAAAAAGGTCTTCATTAAACGAAAAGTGTCCATATTTGTTTTGCTATTCATCTTTCTTCTTTAATAAAATGTTTTTCTTCTTTAATTTTGCAACCAAAACAATAGGAATCTGCCGATGGTCATTGTGTTTGTTTAGGTAAGGAAATATCTCTAAAAGGTTGACTCAATGGGTCATGGGTACTTAATTTTCATTAAAATCAATTATTCAGTCAGCATATGTGTGTTTCCATGGTTTTGGTTGGATACTCCTGCTTTGTATCTATTTATCCTCACAGGAAACTACCTCAGGACTATCCTCAGATCTTCCATAGCCCATAAAACTAAATTACATACAGTGGAAGAAGAATCAGAGGTGTCTATTTAGATTCTCAATCATACAGGTCATGGTTGTCCTAAAGGTACTTTTTCAAGAAGCAACTGGACTTTGTTTTTCTTTGAAGATGTTTCACTTCTCATCCAAGTACAAGAATCAGAGGTTGTGGTGCCTTTGATTACAGGTAGTCCTTGATTTATGACCACAATTGAGCCAAAATTTATGTGGCTAAATAAGACAGCTGTTAAGTGAATTTGGTCCATTTTACAACTTTTGGGGGGCATTTTACGACCTTTCCTGCCACAGTTGTTAGTAACACTGTTGTTACATGAATCTGGCTTCCCAATTGATTTTGCTTGTCAGAAGGTCACAAAAGGTGGTCACATGGCCTCAAAACACAGCAACCATCATAAATGCAGGCCAGTTGCCAAGTGTCCGAATTTTGATCACACAATCACGAGGGTGCTGCAACGGTCATAAGTGTGAAAAATGGTAATGACACTTTTTTTTCTGTGTGGTTTTAACTTCAAATGGTCACTAAACAAATGGGTGTAAGTTGAGGAATACCTGCACCTAAATATCTGACGGTAAGAAATTAAATTATACTATTGATTTGCTAAGTTTTAATTTGTATGGCCACCCATCTCAAAAAGCTGGCTCTGGACTGCAGACACTCATAAAATCATTTAAAACCAATTAAAAACACAATGCGAAAAAATAATAATCATATAACAGTCCAGACAATAAAATATCCCAGGGATTCTCTTTAGCCTTTCCACCCCGCCTCCCTTCAAAACATACAAACATACACCAAAAGTATTTGCTAAGCTGATTTCAAGGGTATTTGAAGAACCTCTGATATATTCTTGCTTGGATTTCACAGCATCAGAACTACTGTAGCTTCAGCTGTCTTCATAAGTAATGTTTGTGTTTGTGCAAGTAACAGCAGGAGAACTCCCTATGGGCTATCTACTAATACACGAGGCGCAAAAAACTGAATCATAATATATTGTTATCTTTTAGTCCTTTTTCATGCTTTATTAATGCTTTCTCCTTTGCATATTAGTTAGATGAGCCTTTCCTCTTTATGTTAATGTTTTCTCCAAGAGCAACATCGTTCTACAATATTTCTTAGCTAGACAGCAAAAAACAAAAACAAACACAAACTATAAATCTGCTTAAAACACAGCAAAATCTGGTTTAGAGTTCTGCTCTTTATGTATTACATCTACCCCCTAATATTTTTGAAACAGCTGTCCAGTCATTTGTAATGTTGCCGCATTTTCACTTGTTTTTTTTTAATGAATCTTGTAGCATATATACTTTTCCAGTACACAATTCTCAATGCAATGCATTCTCAATTCAGACAATGCATTCTTTTGTAGTCAGTAAATATATTTAAAATTCTTGGAGGTGTAAATTAAAAATAGAATTTAAAAAATTAAATTAAATAAAAAATAGAAAATGTTTTCTCTAGTTCAGATATGCTCATATCTTTAGGTTGAAATTTTTCCAAAAAAATATGTCAGATTCTTAGTATGTAAGATTGTTAAAACCATCTGTATTTTAAAAGAAAAAAGATGGTTGCACATTCAGTCTTAAACTGGTGTGTTTTCGCCATGTTGCTTGGTAGCATTTGCTGTCAAATAGCCAAAGCATTTTAATGTGATTCAGAAAAGGAGAAAGTCCAAAAACAAAATGTATTAAAATGGCTGACTCAGCAGATCCTATCTTGATTTTTCCCATGCATTTTCATTTGCACTCATTCTTTCTCTGCAATGTTTCATTTTTTAGCTGTTTGTTTCTGTCAGTTCAAAAACAACCCCATTTCATAACAGGATAATCGTATTGATTGATCCAGCATATTGCATCTTTCCTATATTTCTTTACCAGTTCTTAAAGCACATTTCAAAGTTTGAAGAGCATTTCATGAATCAGTGAGCAATTTTTAAAAAAAAAAATCTATACAATGAACTCATTACCATCCTGGTTGCTGAGCATTGGTAATGTTTGCAATACAAAACTGATTCCAGTAATCTTTTAACTTTGCATAATTAAAAAAATGGGGAAAAAATCATTCATCCACAAAATTTACAATGCGTAGAATGCAACATACGATCCCAATACAGAAGTACAGTATGAATTTTAAGTAGCGCAACATACCTTCGTTTTTTGCCCTTTTTTTAACTTCAGGATTTGTAGATCTTTTTAGTTTAAACTCTAAAATATGATTTTTTTTCAAAATAATTTTAAATCAGAAGTGTTATTGCATTTGCCCATTTTAACATCCATATTAATTAAAGTGGCTTATAATGGTGTTTTGTAATACTCGTCCAATTACAGAACATCTTCAATATCTGGCAAACAACTTTTATTTTGTAGATCCTTGAAAGATCTGCTTTGAGAGGTCTTTGGACTACACTTTAAGACCTACTGGTCTAGAGATTATTGTAAGCCAGATATGGTAGCCTTAATATTAGCAACAATCTTCAAATTGTTGCTACTGTCTCTCTATTGTCCAACCCCCTTTCGCACATATGATTGTGATAGAAAACAGGTATGATTGTCTAGGTATGAGGCTTTGTTGGGATTTTTAGCTTATTTGCTCGTATTTATTCATTTTAAACATGGGAATCAGCTGAGGTATGAGAGGATGGTGATCACTGTAAATGTGCCATTCAATATTTAGAAATGAGGTGGAAATAATATAAATATTTAATATAAATTTATTAAAAATATAACATATATGTTTAATCAATTTAATTTCTGTGATAATCCACTTTCTAAATCTTATAATATGATCCTGAAGGCTTTCTGATAGGAAAGTTGGTGTACAGGTCACTGGCCTTATCTCCGACTTCCACTTCTGAGAGAGAAGCAGCAAGTAAAGACTGGATGTATAACAATGAAAGCTCAATCACTGACTTGGCTTAAAACAGGGCTGTCAAACTCCTGGCCCATGGGCTGGATGCATCATGCGCTGGCCACGCCACGCCCGGTTTAGTGAAGGGGAAAAAAGTCCCGATATGTCACATTAACGACATGAGTTTGATACCCCTGGCTTAGGTCACTGATAGGAATAATATTTACTATCTCCTGTTATACCTTAGTAGTTGCTACTGCCAATGCTAGGACAGTGAATCATGGAGAATCACGCTATTCTCGTGATCCTTCTGGAACCTGCTCTTCCCCAAGTATGTAAGAACAGAGGCACTATTCAGAAAAGGAATGGCACACACGATTCAGAGAATGAGTTCTTCCAAGCAGTGCAAAAACATGATTTCTGTCGTTCTCCAAATATAGGATCATCTTACACGGGATATTCTTTTATAAACACAGGTCAAGAAAATGATCAAGATTTGTCTTTCAATATTAAAATTAAACTGCAATGGATTATCACGGAGAGATAGAGTTGAACATTCAAGATTAAGTTTTGAATTTGACAGAAGGATACAGTTGAACAGCTGTAGACTCTGCATGCCAATGGCTTGAAGGCATTATCAATGAAGAAGACAGATGATTAAAGGCTGATTTTGGAATTAATACAGGGAAACATTTGCATGTGCAGAAGTGAAAGACCAAGTTAACAATGGGAGCAGTGCAGTAGTCAGGAATAAGTATTCTACACTGATGTTTAAGTGTTGATGTATATATTCTCATATGCCTATATAAAGAAAAAAAAACCTTGTTCATTTTTTCCATAATGTTAGCTCTTCTAAACCATCACAGAAGTTCTAATACTAATCCAAAATATCTCATGCAAAATTGAAATATGTAAGGAATGACGGGAAGAGGTTTGTGTCTCTCTTTAAATGTAACTGGTTTATGAAATTGATCTATTTGCAAATAATCTCTGAATCTGGAAGGAATATTCCCTGAAATAATAATTCTAAGACCTAATGTTGTTTTATGATATCTGTGTACATAGACACATACATGCTAATAAAAAATAAAGCAGACTCTCACTGAGTACTATTATTTTATAATTGATTGGACCATAAGTCTCCTTTATAATAAAATCTTGGGCAGTCCATAGTATGGCAATGACATAGTAACAAACAAACATTTATATTTGTACTGAAGGTGCTGTTTCAGTTTTGACTCTTTCTAACTTCCTTCCACATCTTTCTCTATATAAAACATCCATTTTCTACAACAATACACATAGTTTTCCAAAGGAGCCCCCTTCTCTGCTAAGTCTATTAAGTGTAGAGTCTAATTATCTAGCTGCACCTTTGAGAACTAACAGCTAGGGTAAAACAGAAAATCTCCATGGCATTAAAGCATTATTACTGTATTGCCTGGAGTACTAAAATATGAATGTAACACCAGTGCTTCTCTCCAGAATTTCAATTAGCCTTAAACGAAAGTGTCATAATAGTGTCACTCGCTCTATGCAACACACCTGTTCACATCTGCCTTCCTATTTAGAAAATCAGTCTTACTCTAGAGCTACCATGTTTCTATTGAGGCCGACAGATAAACTGCAAAATTTGGACTGTAGCACTTCAGAATGCAGAATCCTAACCAATCACACATGCCAATATTGATGATCTCGACAAAAATATGCAAAACAACTATATAGCACAAGGCTAAATCTAAGCAGATTAGGTCAGTTATTGCCTGAGTAACAGGCAACTGTTCTGCAACATGTTTACTGGACAACTGAACTTTCTCACAAACTCGTTATGGCTTCCTAATCAATGATATTATACAACGGGGATGCATCTTGTACATAATAACTCCCATCGTTGAACTTGTATTTTAATTTTTGGATAGAGAATGAATAAATACACACATTTAAAACCAAACAATATCATTTTAGGAGGCTTACTATGCAAAAATATCATATTAGAGGATTAATCAGGAACTACTATATTTGCATAGGGCAGAGAAAGTATAAATTAAAAACCTTGATAAAGGAATCAGTTCAGACTTGTCACAAAAGCTGTCCATCTTACAGTCGCTTAGACAAGAAAAATGTGGGTGACAAGACTGTCAAAAGAAAAAAATGAATGAGTTTTGCTCTGCCCATTACAACTTCAATCCTACCACTATGGTTTCTCCAAAAGATTATTTTTGATGAGATAATGTCTAGCCCTGATGGAAGATTAGCCACCATTTAGAATATTAATTTCTAAACGTTGGCTAAGATTCTGTCTTTATTTTTTTTTTAAAAGTCATAACTCACTTTATATTGAATCCAGCAAGTTCAAGGAGCTTTTAAAAGTATTTTATTGACCATCTTTCAAGCGAGTGAGGAATGTTCATAAACTCAGACAGAATAACTATTTCTGGGGGGAAAAATCTGCATCTTTTCTTTCGTGCATGTATATAAACATAGAAAACATTAATAGGTACCAAGCTAAGACAAACCATTCTCAGTTTAAAAATAGGTAACTTGGCTTTTTTCTAATTCTCTTTATAGATTTCCCTTGATACATCATGTCTACACATAAGAAGTATGGCAGCGTGTGCATAGATGACTTGTTTGCAACCACAGCAGTTTAGCTGCCAAATGCTGTGTCTATGACCATCATGACAAAGTAATTATCTGAGAATCAGGCAACTGGATATGATTCAAAGCAAACTCAACATTAAATTACAAAATTTAACCTCGCCACTTAATCAAGACACTCTGTAACTAACTCTAGCTAGCTATCATCCCAACTCATAAGCTCGATGATTCGGTTAGACATACTGTATAACAGATGTCCAGCATACAGCTATGAACCTTAATCATAAATATGATGTTTTCGTTTGGCATGAAATAGCACAGAGAACTTGGCCAGTTTTAAGCAAAAGGCTTGCTGCTCTTAATGGAAGGAAAAGTACTTTTAAAACATGACCTATCGTTCTATCTATCTATATTTTACTCAAGAACCATCACTAATTTGCCGTCAATGATTCATTAAGCTCATTCACTAAGTATCCAGTGAAATTGAAAGATAATGAAGCACAAGACTTTATATTTTTCAGACTCTCTATTTTGTAATAATATTCAGTTTTAAACTAAAAATTATGTTTATTTCATGTAAGCAATCTTTTATTTGTTTTAAAATAAAATATGCTGATTATCTAATCACTGAACTATTACTGTATATATTATACAGTCAAGGAAGAATCTGGTGGCACCTTAAAGACTAACGGGTTAGTCTTTAAGGTGACACCAGACTATATTATAGGTATGACTTTGTGAAATATGCACTTTATCCAAGAGAACCCAATGCTTTTGTAGTCTACAATGTACTTACCATATATAACAGCATATACCACAAGTACATTATAATGAAAATGTGCACTTTAATTATTAGAATGCTAAAGATTTTGGCGGATTTTTTTTAGTGGGGATGAGAGATGTGCTTGCTAAGAAGAGTTTCCACTCTGCTCAATGGGTCGTCTTCTATTAAGTGCCAACTCCTGTCGCATACAGATGCAGCACCTATTTCATTTTACTGAGACAATAAAAGTGGATTTTATTGACAATTTCAGTCTTGAGATACCATTTGTCCCTTTGGATAAAGTAGTTTGCAGACAGTTTCCTTCTTGAAATACTTTTTATTAGACAGAGATTAAAGAAACTCCTATTATCCTGTAATTATTCAGAGAACTTTGAATATAATTAAGAGGCTTCTTATTTAAATGTTATCATTTTGACATTTTAATCATGTCATTAAAAAAACCCTGCAAAAATCATTTAAATATAGCATCTATAGAGCAAGAAAAATATAATAGCTATTCTATTTATAATTATTTTTTTATAAAAAAGATATATTAAATATATATTTTACTTCAATAAGAAAATATAACATTGGTGACTCATGCTACTTATATATGTTCTGCATATCTGCCACTGATAATTAGATATCCATCATTTTAGTCTTATTTTCTGATACTTTACAAATGCCTAACATTGTTGCCTGGCTTCTAATATGTATGAAGTCTATTTTTAAGGGCATTTTGGGGCATTTTTCCTGTTCTCTTGCTTGCTGATCTTGGTGGGGCAGCCTACAAGAGTTTTAAAGTAGTTTGTTTGTGGCACCTGGGATCTTCTTTAGTTTGGCTGATGAAGAAGAAAGCTGGGTCACATTAGTTCTGGATCCATGTAGTTTTTACAATCTCTCTAGGAGCACTTTTTGATCACACTATAGGACAACAATACTGCTCATGGCTAGGCTGGCCCAGCAAGTTCTACTTCAACCGAGAAAGGAAAAAGAACAGCAACAAGAAGTACATTGCACAGACATCAGCTATGGAAATAAGAAGAACCCACCAATTTCTACATAGACATCAGCTACAGGAGTAAGAAGAATCTACCAATTCCCATAGAAAGCGTGAACTATGGTTTTATGCAACAAGGGCATCCCATGAAATAAGCCAAAATATTTTGTTTACACAGAAAGCTCCTACTGAAAACTTGAAAATAGTAAATTAAACTGTTAAAGGACTGATATGAATAAAGATATGCTATTAATTAGATATACATCTGGATGGTAGAATATAGATGAGTCTTATCTTCTTAAACATAAAGCAATAAATAAATACAATATAGACAAGCATAGTGTAGGAATAGGCAATGGCAACATTTCAACTGTTTATTTTAATGTTTAGAAAAATGATGTTAAAGCAACCTCATAAATAACCAAGGCGACTTTAATGTTTTAATGTGGTAAGCAAGTTATTATAGTTCAAATATAAATCTTGAGGGATGGAGCAATGGTTACTAGTGCCAAGAAACTTTTACAGGAAAGAGAGAAATAATATTAGATCATCTTGTTTAAAATAGGATTTTACAGATACTACTGCTGTGTTTTGAAAGCATGTCATTGCTGATGATTGCCTACTGATTAAATAAGAGATTGTTGAACCTAGAGACCTATAGCTTTTGCTATCTCGGACTGCTTGGAGGACGTCTCCACCACAATGAACCTTTCTCCTTTATAGCACCAGATCCCTGCTTTGATAAAAATGATTGCTAGGTAGGAATAAACCCAATGGAAAGCTGTTAATTTCTACACACACTGAAATTCAGTGGGAGAAAGCATAGGAAAAGGCGTGGTTTAGGACCCAGAAAGCCTCGTCAGGCGGTACTTGTGCAGATCACTGGGAGCCTCTAAAAGGGTCCAGTTTTAATTCTGCCTCTAATCTCTGCAAGAGCCGCGCTTCTCTCGCCGGCTCAAGGTTGGGTCGATCCTCGCCGTGGCTCTGGATTTTCGCTCGCTGTTCCCGCCAGAAACTATGTCGCCGGTTCCTTTGCCATGGAAGCCGTAGGAGAAAAAGTGATTTCAGATGCTCGAGCCTGAGATCGCGGTATAAAGGACGGGGGGTTGTACAAAAATGAAGACGTTGATGGTAAGTCCGTGGATCCCAGCTCGCCGCGAGGACTTGAAACGAGACCGTGAGATTCGGCGTGGGAATTGGCAGGCGTTCTCAGAGACTCTCAGGCAGGCTGGGTTTGTGATTTCAGCCGGGGCTGGTGGATGTGCTGCCGATGGGCATTTGGCAAAACCCGCAGGAAGAGGCGAATAACTTTCCATCGCTTGCCTTTCTTTGGGAAGCGGTGGCGGCGCAGCGTCGGGGGTCTAGGGCTGGCGGGGAAGAAGAGTCCGGTTTGAAATGCAGGGATGTGGGTCGCCCTCGGTAATCCTAAGGGTGGCGAGGATAAGATTTTGGTCTTTCGAGCAGTGATCTCCCACCTACTATTTAAAGCTATATGTGAATATATATATTCACGCCTTAATTTCGGAAAGAGAAGGCGGGTTGCAAAAATCCATACATTCCAATCGCAAAGCCAAAATTAAGAGGTCGGTGGGGATGCTAAAGGAAAGGCGGGCGAGCCCGAGACGGGTGTGGATAAGGGGGAAAAAAGCGCTAAGAAGCGACGGGAGTAAAAAAGGAGGAGAGCGGATGACGCGTTGCAACCTCCAACTGCACTTTTCGCGTTTTGCTTTGGAACTTGCAAAAAGGCTAATAAGCGTAGGCGCGCGGCGTCTTTCCGCCCCAATTGCAAAAACGAGACGAGCGAGCAACCTTTTTCCCCGCGTCCCTCAGCTCCCTTTTATTTAGAATTTATCGTGAAATATGTATATATTTTTTAAGAAACAACCCCTCCAGCCCTTTCAGAGGAAGTCCAAACTTCCGCAGCCTGTGAGCCGCTTCACCAAGGGGCGTGTGCGCTCCCTTCGGCAGCCTGAGGAGAAGAGAGAGAAGGGGCAGACTTGCTGGCAATTCGGTCAAGCCGGGCAAGAGTCCGCCCGGCCGTTTGCAGCATTGACTAATTGCGGGCGGCGGGGGGGGAGGCAAAACCGGCAGGAAATCAAGCGGGAGGGAGGCAAGGCGCCGCTGCGAGTCGCGCGAAGAAGAGCCGCGGGGAGGAGGGAGGCTATGGAGCTATTGGTGTAAGCTCCACGGGAGAGAGACCCCGGCAGCCGTGCAGCGTTACTTTGCCGCCGCTGCCGTCCGCTGTGCTGTTGAGATCCGGCGCTTTTTTCCCCCCCTCACTTGCCCGCCTCTCCGAGCTGTGTCCGGCGGGTTCTCAGCCTCTCTTTGCCCCTCCCTCCTTACAGCGCCATGGGCTGGCTGTGTCTTTAGCGCTCACCACCATGTGCACGAGCTTGTTGCTTATGTACGGCAGCATCGGGAGCGGAGGCAGCGGCGGTGGTGGCAGTGACGGTGCGGGCGGCAGAAGGGCCTTAAAGGAGCAAGTTCAGCAGCAGGTGGCGACGACCACTCCCCTTCAGAAGCCGGAGAGCCAACGGCCCTCGAGTACAACCTCCCCGCGACCCTTTCCCGGCCTCGCCGATCGTCTTTTGGAAGGCTATATCAGCGTCCTGGATCACAAGGTGAGCGCAGAGCAGCGGTGCCGCGGAGGGAGGCGCCAGGCGGATTGATTGACGTTTGAGCTCCTCTTTTGCCTCCCGCTTTTAAAGGTGCGAGATCGAAGGGGGGGGGGGGGGAGCTGGAAGAAGATTGCAGGGAGACCGACAGGTCAGAAAGGAAAGGTGTGAGACACTCTGTTCTTTGCAACCAGTCGAGAGTGGAGGTTTCAAACGCGTCCTTGTCTTTTCTGCGTGTTGACTGCTTACAGCCCGGCTGTCTTTTCCTCTGCATTATATGGATAATTGCAATCTATAAGGAATAATGATGGTTTCAACAGCAGGCTTGAGAGACTGAAGAGCAAGCGCTACATCTCTCCCACAGGTTGTTACAGACGAATGTTTTAAATTGATCGCAATGCTAGACTGGTTTCCGGTTAATTGACAAATAGTTCACAGCATGTTCTATTTCCTTGGAAATATTTGCCCTGCTCTCAAAGGTCAAGCCGCCACTCAGGCGGATCCTAAATTATCAAATAGATAAATAGCTTTGATCGCTCTGCTTTGCTGGAGTGGTTCTATGAAAAGAGGGCAATTTTTGAAGGGCACCTCTTACTTTTAAAGCGCCATTTATGAGCCAAAGTGAAACGTTTCTGCTTCTTGGAAGAATAACATCCGTGATACTGATTTATTTATTTTTTAATTCTTTGGCAGATTTGACCCTGTCAGTATTCAAGACGTTAAAGAAAAAAATAATTTAAAATTACATGTTCATTTTTTTAAAAATGTACATGCTGATTAAGAAATCAGGGTGAGTGAGTGTCTGAAGTAGATCTCTATGTATTCCTAAAATTGTCATCACTGGAAAAAAACCAAAAAAAACCCTGGACACCTAGTCTAGTTCAGAAAACTTTTAAGATACTTTTTTATTTATTTTATTTGCTATTTTTTTACCAATTTATACCCTTTCTGTGTGCCTTAAAATAATTTAAAATTTACAGAATAGGAAATAATAACAAAACCTATACATTCATTAATACGTCTCTTGAAAGTAGCTGCGGCCTAGTGCTAAGGCTCAGCAAAAACCCTGAACCATACATCTGCTTTTTTAAAAGTACTGGGTTTCGTGCTCTCTTCTTACTATACCACCTCTTCTGAATCATTTTAGAAGAATGCATAACCAGACTATTTGCAGTGATAGAGTTCAGAAAGAAGAGTTCAACCATTTGTATGCCGTTGCCAGAAAAAACTTCCTAAATATCTCCATGCCTTCTCCCTTCTGTCATTTCTCCTGAGTTCAATAAACAAAACCAGTATGGAACTCCCAACCAGTAACAACTGCTTATTCCAGGAAATGTGTTTGTGGACTGTAGTATCCACACCCTTCTGAAAGCAGTGTTTTTTTTCAACACAATAGTGTTTTCTTAGTGCATTCATTTGCAGACTGTTCGTGTATTGTTTGAATCTTTGCTCCAGAGATGGAGTCTTTTCTGTTTAGAGTTGTCTACCATTGAAAGAATCCTGCATGCCTAAGAATTAAAGATAACTAATAATCTTCAGCGGTCAACTAGGGCATCCTTTTATTATTATCTACAATATTGTACCTATGGCCAACCTAAGGATTTTTATATAATTTCTAATGATCAGTAAGTGTTCCCCATGGAATAGTAATGCTAATTTAAATAGTTCTGCTTGTAGTTTTAACTAGTATTATTACTTCTTGATATCATGATGTTGTTGAGTTATCTTTTGATTAGTTTTGTATCTCTTCCTGTGGTAGAGTGAAGCTTTAATTATTGATTTCCTGCCATTCTATCTTTTCTTTTTTTAATCGACAAAATAGTATTTTTTAAAAAAAACACAAACCCTAACCCAATACTTTAATAGAAAAAAAGCAAGAAAATCTGTAACTTGGACTATTCTCCATTTCAGAAAAAATAGTTTTAACTTCATTTTGCTTGTTTAGAGAGTTTGGTAAGTAAATAAAACTTTTTCTGTCACTAATTCCACCCTCAATCTCAGCCCAAATCAACAGGAACAATATGATTGGTAAAAACTACAAAAAAAATTCATTTAATCAAAGAATATTTAAAAACATTTATAGAACTCATCCTGTAGATTTTTGGCAATAAATCAAACAACCTGGGAGAAATTCTCCGAAAATATTGAAATTAAATGACACCAATCACAAAATAGTTTAAATAGTTCATTCAAAGTGAGAGGAAAAAATAGTAACTTTAAAATAAAAGTAGTGTAAAAAATAATGGCTCTGGACGCTACGCCTAACAAGTCTTACAAACAGAGGATATGGTGAAAATCTCAGTGTTCCATCCCAATTTAAGCTGTTTGATTAATTACATTTATAGCCTCTCTATCAAAGTACCATGCCTAATTTCTGTGAGTCATATTTCAAATATCAACAGTTGCATCCATCTCTATAAGTTTGATCCAAAGAAAACGCTTTTTCTACAGTGAAGCCTCAGTGTGAGTAATTTAACAAAAATGAGGCAGTCTGTATTGAAAAACACAAAGCGATGCTGATGATACGCAAGTCTCTTATATAGAATTAATTTTAAAAGGAAATGTTAGTATTATTCCTTAAAGGAAAAACTCTTTTTATTCTAAATTAACTGCCATTTTTCCTCAGTCCAGATTTTCTACTTCTTTAATGAATCAGTATTTAAAGAACTGGCAGTAAAATCACTTTGCATAGAAATTGTTTTGGGGAAATAAATCCTTCATATATCGTATAAGTTAAGATAAGCATTTTCAGTAGAGAGCATACAAAGAAAAGTTCTGAGGACTTAGATATATTCTTAAATACTTTCACTGAATAAGATAGCCAGTATATAATATTTAATTAGAAAGCAATGTTATGCGTAGAAACAGTATTGTAATTAAATACGAGATGAAATGTTTGCAAATAGTTCGTTCTTCCATAGTCTTCCATGGTATTGAAGAACACTGTTCGGTACATAATTATTTCGTGTAAATCAATGAGAGATATTACTAGTATTTGAGAACAAAGCATATAGTCTTTATTCTGTTCTATGGAGACTGATTTATAACAGTTATAAAACAGTTTGAAAATCTATTGAGAGTTGCTGCTTCATCTCTTTTCTGATACAAGATAAGTCCATTACTTAGCCAGTGATAGAATATATCACCTATTCAGTTCAAGCTTTAAATCAATTCAGTTTTACTCTAGAGGGTGAAAATTTTCAAATATAGCAGAGATGTTATAATATTGAGTATATTAATCCAATATTTGCTGGATAACAGATCTACCTGAGGAACTTTTTTATTCAAGAAAAAACAATTGAGATTTATTTGTATGGTTGTAGATCATTTTCTCAAACTTTTCCCTATCTGCTTACTATTGATACATTACTATTCGTTATGAGAAACAAATAGTTTTTGCTAGTGTTTTCTTAAATAGGAAAAAAAATCCTTTCAAAGCACTTTAAAGAAGTAAGTAGTCAGACATTCCTTGCCTTCAGTTGGATGTAAAAGATGTAGCACAAAGGAAAAGGATTTGGGACAAGGCAAAGTAAACGTCCCAACAGTGCTTTTTGTGACAAACTGAAGAAGCTTCTTGGATGAGAAGTGAAACATTTTCAGAGAAAAGCAAAAAATCAAGAAAGTCCTTTGGAAAATGCTGCTTTGGGACAACCATGACCTGGATGATTGAGAATCTCCATAGACATGTGGCAGACTATGAAACAAAACATTAAAAAGCTATGATATTGATGTAGTTACTTACCAAGCACATCTACATTACATTGAAGTAACCAAAATATCTTTACAATCCCCAAGGCATGTCACAACTTTTGAGCACCCCTAATGTTTGGAAATTGAAAGTTTAAAAATTTGGCACGCCTTGTGTCATGACAAACTGCAATATATATTTTTAAAAATTATAGATTTTATAGTTACAAACTGGAATAGAAACTGTTGGAGAAGAGAAGGAATCAGATGTTGGTCATGTGTTGTAATCAACAGAGCTGCCTACTTCCAAGTTTTCTGTGTATCTGTTAGACTTGAGCTACAAAGCATGAATTGCTGTGTGAAAATTAAGTTAGACCAATACTTCACGAAGCTTCTTTCTTTCTTGGTAATTAAGACTTCACCTAAGGATAAGGCTCTTTGCATACCTTTAAAAATTTTTATTCCTCCCTTTTAGATATAGCCCAAGGGTGTGAGCATACCTCATATTCATTCCTCCTCCTATTTGCCCCACAATAACACTGCGAGCTGGCTTGGGCTGTGAAAGAATGACTGGCCCAAAATCACACAGCTGACTTCCATGCCCAAGGTGGGACTAGAACTCACAATCTCCTGGTTTTCTATCCTGGTGCCTTAACAACTACACCAAACTGGCTCTTTAATAAATATTTGGCCCACACATTTGTTTTTGTAGAAGCTGCAAATAAGCTTTGGGGGGAGTAGGTCATTTGAAACTGAATTGAATTAGTTCTGTTTGGGCTAAGCTCATTTAATTTAGAATTTAAAATTAATTATTAAAAGTAGGAAAATATCATTAAGGGATAATTTCACCCTACAGTCAATTATCTTATGTTTAGTTACAGGTTAATGTCTATTATAGATTCATGCAATCTTCTTGGCATAATACTCTTGCTTTGTTCTGTAATGTTTTTCAGTTTTGCAGAGTGATCCACCTCCAAGCATTAACTAGGACCAAATAAATCAATGATGCAGTCGTTGATAGGTTTACTTGAACATAACTTCATAGAACTTTGAATAGTCCATATACTTAGGATTGTCACTTGTGGTCATTTTGAAGAAATATTATATCATATTTTACAGGTGGAAATTTGAGGGTTCTTTAATGAAATAATTTTGATTAATTTTTATAGGCAAACCTTATATTTTAAAGCAATTAAATAGCTTGAAATCTAGGTGTCTTTCCTAACCCTGCTGAGTAATTGGTTTATGCATGACAAAAAAAAAATCACTTTTTTAATATGTCAAACCAGTAAAAAAATACTACTTATTTATTATATTATTGTCTAATCTAATAACTATTGTCTAGTTATTAATTATTGTCTAATTAGTAGCTAGAAATATTCATTTTCCATTGTAACATCTGATGATCTGTTATGTGGATTGTTCTGAATGAAGCCACTGACATTAGTATTGAAGAAAAATGGGGCCATTACATTTTATGAACTATTACAATATAATAATTGTAACATATATGCTTAATGGTGGCAGCTTTGTAAATCCTCCATCAGACTTGAATAAAAACAAAAAAAAGCATTGATTAACTTATCAGAACGTGAAATTAAACTAGGTGGCTAAGTTGTGAATAATGCTGAAAAGCTTTGCCCAGCAGTGCCTATCTGCAAAGTAATATTTCCCTCTGTGGCTTCCCATGCACCCTGAAAATCTGTTACAGAAAGGCAGTAGCTCTCATGTGTATGTTAGGCAAAAGAAGAAAGAAAAAATTAATTGCAGAAGCCGAAGTCCTCTCATGGAATGGTAAACAGGATATTATCATACCTTGCTAGTTATTTTCAGAATTTAGCTGCTTAGCACTGGCTGTTAGAATATTGATTACTTACTATTGTGTTCTAAATGGCCATGGAATTACTTAACCATGAGCCCTCTGCCAAATTCTTCATATGCTGCAATGTTTAACAACATAACTTCCTGACTGAATACAGGGAGCAACTAAGCATACAATTGCTTCACTGCCTTTCCAATTGTACAGGTCCTACTGAATCATTGAGACCCTTCTGTTTTCATTTAAAATCTTTACCATGTGACCACAGGCTTTTTTTTTTGTTCTCAGCAGCATTGTTTCCATTATTTCTTTGAGCTTGCAAAATGGCATTGCTGGGTTCACTTCATTTAGGTTTTTGTTTAAACTTTCACTCTATATTAAGTAATAACGTTCTGCTGGTATTAAAAAGAAATGGAACCAAGTTAGAAGATTATAACTTTAGCTGAATGCCAATTCTCATTTCATAGCAAAGCAGTTGTCAATCTAGACTTGGCCCCAACACTATCATCTGTTGAAGATCTTTATTCATTATTGGAACAATCAATATAAAAATATAATCTTGTGTGCTCTGCATTTAAAATTCCTGCTAGTTATCATTTCCTATCTAGAATCATATCTGTAAACTTGACAGATTTGTTATTTGGGTTATTTGAATGCAAAACAGGGATACTTTTCCTAGCAAGAGGGTTGCTTTGAAGGTAACTTTAAACTAAAATTCCATTTTTAAAGATGGATGAGCATGTGGTAAAGTGACACAATTAATTAAGTGTGTGATCACATCTCTCCAGTAGAAGTAGAGTTACTGGTAGCAGTCTATTGAACAAGCCTGTATGTACAATTCAGAATCCAAGGCAGGGAATATCAAGGCAAGATGCCAGAATGCATCATTTGACAGCAACAAGATGAAGTAGTGGTTCACATTAGTCTGATATAGGAGCAAGATCCCAGAGACTCTACATAATGTAGAACCAGTTCCCATATTTCATCTTGCTACTATGTGGAAGGAATTTCATATTATTCTTGTGGCTAGCCTGAAAAAAAACTCCACTTTTTTTCTCCAACAAATAACTTGTGTGCATCTTGCTCCCTGCCTCCCCACTATTTAATTGTAAATTATTATTATGCTTATTTATCGTTTTAATGTTTACTGGCTTTTAACATTTGTAAACCACCCAGAGTCACCTCTATGTGAGTTGGATGGTACATAAGTCTACTAAATAATAAAATAAAATAAATTGATGTCATTAGTTCAGTAATGCTGTGTGCACACAATAACCAGAGAATTACAGGCAATTAGCCTCCAGGTACATCATACCTGAGATAAAATTTTATTCTAGATAAATTCATAAGTCATGGTATGACTTACTCATATCTACCTACATGTCTTGGAACATCCTAATTACTGGAAATGTACATTTGTTAAGTGAGTTTTGTCCCATTTTATGACTTTTATTGCCACATTTGTTAAGTGAATCATTGTAGTTGTTAAATTAGTAACATGGTTGTTAAGTGAATCTGGCTTTCCCATTGATTATGCTTGTCAGAAGATCACAAAAGATGCTCATGTAATCGCAGGACACTGCAACCATCATAAATATGAACCAGTTGTCAAGTATCCGAATGTAAATCATGTGACTATGGGGATGGTGTGATGGTCATAAAGTGTGAAAAATGGTTGTAAGTCACTTCTTTTCAGTGCCATTGTAACTTTGAATGGACACTAAACAAACTGTTTTAAGTCGAGGACTATTTGTGTTGTTACCATTTTGCTCTTAGCATGTCGTTCGTGTTAGCCTAAGTTTATTTAATGTACAAATGATGGCATGATTCTCATGAAACCAAGACAAAGTACTCATTTGACTCTTAATTAGTATAATTAACTCAGCTGAGCTTAGGTGCTGATATAAGCTAATGTGGTAGCGCAAAGGTCATTCTCAAAGTGAGGCTGATTATTATATTATCTGCCTATGATTCTTTTTGATGATTCCCCTTATTGGTTCAAGATTGATTTAATTAATCAATTACATGTATTAAAACATATGTATATTAAATCATTTAATAAATATTTTAAATCCGTTTCTTTGTTACTCCATCTTCCGGGATGGAATAAAGTTGTATGCAAAAGTCAAATTTAAAACAGTAATCTAGTAACATTACAACCTAAATGCACACAAAATTTAGAAAACCAAAACAATAGTAAAACCCTTTAGAAGTCATTGATAGAATTTTTATGAAAACGTAGTAGGAATGGAATCTAGGAGCCATGGTGGTGCAGTGGTTAGAATGGAGTTTTGCAGGCTAACTCTGCCCACTGCCAGGAGTTTGATCCTGACCAGCTCAAGATTGACTCAGCCTTCCATCCTTCCAAGATCGGTAAAGTGAAAACCCAGAATGTTGGGGGCAATATACTGACTATGTAAACTGCTTAGAGAGGACTTTAAAGCACTGTGAAGAGATATATAAATTTAAGTGATATTGCTATCTAAGTCTATCTTGGGGATTTTTTTACAAAGTCATTTCACAAAGAGTTGCTTCAAGAGTTGCTACAAAGCTGTCTTTTTTTTTGTATCTTATCTATATGAACTTTTTCTTTGGTGGAACAGAAAATCATATCTTCAAAGATAGTCTTATATTGGCAGCTGGCTCACTGCTTTCAGATATCCTGACTCAAGACATTTAGCATTTATAAATCCAAACAGGTTAGGGAATTTTGGAAGAACATAGGTCGTTGGTATTTTAGATTAGTTAGTATGCTTCAGAAGTCTTAATTTTAGAGAGAAAGAATTTGATTAAAATTTTATAATCATTCTGAAATATGACCATCCCTTATTTGATCTCTTGCATTGCACATAAGAATTGATTTTGTTTATTTATTTATACAATTTATTTTTATTTATTTATTTATTTTTACATTTATATACCGCCCCATTCCGAAGACTCGGGGCGGTTTACAACTT